>WEDG01015310.1:0-53395 GCA_017591395.1 Schistocephalus solidus | reverse complement strand
TACGCTTTCTGCATTGTTTTCATGTAATCACATTGCCAAACATTTACAGTATCATCGTCCTTCCTCTTCCGATCATCATCATCATTATCATCGTTCAAAGAACATCATTCAAAGATCATCATCGCTAAACATCATCGGTTTCATCATTGTATCGTCGTTACTTTAAACCGTTCATTATCAATTTAGTAGCAGCAACATTACGCTGTTGATAACGCGCCCCGTCGATCACTGGTTCGTCTCCGAAATGTCTCATTGATTCGTGGTACGTCAAATACTGAATTATCATTGGTGTCATTACTGCGCAGAGTCAACGAATATTATCGAAACTTTGTGGTGTCAACGACATTTTCGCCTGTTTCGTTGCCATCGCTTCACCAGTAATCTTCGACGGAAGTTAATGTTCGGTAGTTCAATAAGACCAATCCTCGGTATTGATGCTGTCGTCGGTACCATCGTTGGTGTCGTTTTCCGATCAACCAATATATCAATTTCAAACAATGCTCAACGATAACGACGAGAAACTCCATCATGCGGTTGATCAGTCATTAATGAATGGCAAAGAATACTCCAGCTTAAGAGCGTTTCAGCACCATCTGATGAATTATCGCTAATTCGCAGTCAGTTCAGTTGGTACCGCGCAGCAGCGATAGTGTTTTGAAAGATTAATTCTAATCCGCGCTCGATCATGAAAACGTTCTTAGATGTCATCATTGGCAACATAAAACCGTTTATGATTGAAATACTTAGACGGGTCTCGAAATTCTTCGCATTCGCAGTCTCGAGAGCGGTTTGACCATTGAATGAATCCGTATTAATCCTATCGTCCCAAGTAAGCATATCGATTTAATAACCATTGGCTTCATCGTCATCGGTTAAGCATCGGTTGGTTCATTACCGCAACATTAGTTCTTCAAACAGATCATCAGTGGATGACTAATCGGCAGATATCGGCAGATCATCGCTCGTCGTTCGCATGGCCGTACGTATCGTCGTTTACCACTACTGAAGTCGCGAATTAGCAAAGTCAATATAACACTGGTGAATACGGCGATGCGCGATCCAGAAGACGAAGTTAACGCCCCAACAGGGCATGCCCGCCACGATACCGAATATCGTTTACGTTATCGAAGTAACCAGAACCCGTCGCATTCACTAACAGGCGCGTTAAGAAGATTGTATTACACCGTCATCACTGATTCACAAGCGTCATGGGGGCGACAGAGCATATGACAAAGTCAGAATTGTCCGCTGACGCAATAAAACAAAGTCAACCGTATAAATTAGTTTCTGGCGACCACATGCGCGAGAAGCAGTGAGAACCGGTTATAACGTCAATTTATCAAGAGATGAGCCGGTTGGTAAACAGTTTATCGATACGATGACGCGAAGCGATGACCATATAAACGAAGGTGGAAGATGATGTCGGCATTCGTCATTACTAAACACCGTGCCATACCGGGCTGACGAGTCAACCGAGCGAACGCGAGTAATGTTATGATCGGCGAAATGCTCATCATCCATTCCAAGAGGTATCATTGCCGAACTTTGATCACCGTCAATATTCGTTATCACCGTAAAGTTGATATGACCGACCGACGGCGCTGAATCGGTTGGTACGGTCATTTCGTTAACGGTTATCATTAAGATGAAAGCCGTCAAGGAAGATTGCCGGGAAGACGAAAAGTCGTTGATTGAGATCGTAGACGAACCAGAAGTTCGTAGTGACTTTTCCGTATCGCCATCAATAGCTTCGATATCCAGCAGATCATTCCACCGCTAACGTCTGCACATTGACCGCGCAATAGAACGACTCAACCCGCGGTCACTATCCATCGTGCCTTTGATTCACGATTTCAAACTAACCATAGCATTCAAAAGACAGCACGCATGCAGAATCATTTGTCAGCCACGTCTGACCAACCATTCCGAGGAATGCCAGTTTGGCCTTAAGAAATGTAAACTGGCGAAGCCCTTGATCACGATCGTCAAACTCCATATTATCCGCCTAACGACTCGTAAGAATTGTCATTTCGACGCCATATAACGCTTCGAAACCAATCCAGCAGAAGGCGCACGTCAGAAACTTCAAACCAGTACAACGAGCTGCGTTCAAATTGAATCAAAAACTGAATTATGCCTTTTAAGCAGTAGCCCTTAACAAAAGGTATAAAATCGAGGTCGAGTTATACAACATGCCAGAACGTCGCCTCCAAATACCTTTGTCTACATACAGAATAACGGAAAAACGCCGTTTATGAAGTTGATTTTATACCGGACAGTTCACCGGTAACCAGCATCGCGCAGTCATCGACGATTTCGTCGTACAGTCATTCACTGGTTCTTCCGATAATCACCTTTCGTCAGCCGGTCGAAAGGTACGATGAGCTTACTGCGCGAAAGCTCCAAACAGCCAAATATACGAAAACCATTGCGGCAGTTCCGAGCTCAAAATATTTTCCAGCAGTAGCTAACCACCGGACAATAGCTGGGGCAACAGCGGCGAATAATCATCGTGGAAAGCGCTCTTAACCAACGATTTGAAAACTCATGGCGTATTAGCGTTTATATAACAAAGCTTCATCAGACGCAAAAGAAGAACAGCGGACGCCGCAGATCATCCGAGAAATATTAATCAACGCCTGCTGGCCACCTGATCTCGGTTCCAAAGCCTGAAATTTCATTAAAATGTTCACAGTTAAAGCTTCCATCGACCGTTCAACGACCTTTGTGTTTTTGGAAACAGTTGGAGGTAATACGCCGACAGTTAACAAACAGCGTCGCCATTAATTAGATCCGGGCACTTCGATAGCAATATTTTGTTCAGATGATGAGTTGTTAAAGCTTTAACAAATCATACCGTAAGGTCAACTGCACCTGAACCAAAATGCGCGTTCGGTAATAGTGTTAAAATAGTTCAGGCGAGACCAACAGTGGTCATTCGCGCCTGGCGATCATATTAGCGCAAAATTCTGATAAAATAACATCAACGGAAATAATGTTTGTTCGCTATTAAGATATCGCCATTGCCCTGGACTCCCCTATTGAAGCCAGCGGTTAAGAAAAAGACAACAGACTGGTACCGGTTACATTTTCGCATCGCTGGGGCGCGAAGTTCACAAACGAAATAAATAACATAAATACGCCCATCATTTGCCAGAATGTTAATAACGCAGATGCAGTGATTGAGGAGCCGATGCGCCGAGTTTGCTACCATGCGTAACACCATTGCAGAGAACCACGCCGCACCACTCAGCCACGAATGAAACTGTTCAATACCTGCGCGTTTCAGGGGATGACAAGAAATCGGCGTTGTTGCGAAACATAGGAATCGCCAGTCCAGGCCACATAATGCAGTCAACATGACCAGCCGCGTTAATAGTCAGGTTGCAGTCCGCTTTCATATTCCTTGTTTGGTTACTGAAAATGTCCGCTCCCGGAACTTTCCGGGACACTATCATCTCTGACACGAGCGTCCTCACGCCAGATGACGCCAGAGGAAGCCACGAAGCTTCCCTCAATATTTTGGGAGCAGCGATTTCAGGCCAGTCCACGGCACCGCCTGGCGAGTTGCACCATAGATACGTCAATGTTTTCGTACGATGCCGGGTTGATGAAACTGGGCACACTTGTATCTGCATCGTCAATCGGCTGCACGGCGTGTCTTTGAAAGTAGATCCTCAGGCGGGAAGCAGCCGTTAGAAAAGCCGCATTTGCCGGAACGTTGAAGCATATGCGCGCTTCGACTACTTAGAGCCTGAAAGTTTACTGAGATAAGTTTTCCTCTGTCGCATTGTGAACACCGCCCCTTATTCTCAGTGCAATCGATGACACCGCAGTTTGGGGATCCGTCGAATTACTGATTTAGCAACAAAGCACAGTCGAAGCGTAACCGAGCACTTCGACGAACATCTCATCATTTTGTTGCCAGCATCCGACTTCAGCCTTTGGGATCATCCGTGCCGACCATTAGCATAGCCCGATGAACGCGAGCAGCTTCGCGAGGCGCCGGAAAATGCCGAAGGCCTTTCGAGCACAGCATGTTCATTGCCGACAAGCGTTTGGCGAGAACAGTATCGCCACACGTAGCACCGTGTTAAGCACGGCGAGGTGATATTGCCGAGGAACTGCGTCAACGCCAGATGTTCGCCATTATATTGCAACAAATTGGTAGACCACCGATTCAAAGGCTGCAGACGCCGGACGCACCCTTTATTTTCGATATTCAGCGGGAGTAGTAATCCGTTAACGACGCCCGCGCCATGGTTTGGCCATTTCAGTAGTTGCCGGGTCAGCTGACAGGGATAGCAGGACCGGAGCATCGACCCTTTCACTGTTCTTCGAATGCTCGCTTCGTGAAAGAGGATCAGCAAGCAATTCTCGTTCGTAGATCGGACCAGTTGTTAATTTCAACTTCCGTCACGGAGACGCCTCGACAGCGCTTCCGTGCGATAGCCGGGCGTACCTCGCCTGCGGTTCATGAAGCGACATATCGCATCAGCCCAACGAATTTCGAAATATTCATCTTCGGCTTATTTGCAGCGGCGATTTGCAACCGTCGGTGCGTTAAACACGATGAAAGCGATCTTTCCAGAGTTTTCACTTCCGGTTTAACTTCCTTTCAGCGATGGAACACATAACGCAGTTCACGTGACATTCTTCGGCGATCGCGCAGCAAGCTTTAATGACGCCAGCATCGAATTTCGAATGTGATATCAACATTGTAGATTCAGTCACAGACAAAGACGTTTTTATTCAGCCCGAAATTCGTCGAATGAGCGCAACAACAAATGTCATACCGCGCTCTGCCAGTGGGTTGGGGCAATTTGCAGACTTCTGCCGGGTTGAGGCAACACCACTAACGCCGCCGACAAGATACGTGCTGTGGGCCTCAGCGACAGGCGCAGTTGGTCAAATACTGCTAGGCACTACCCAGTCACCTGGTCTAGTTTGGTCATACGCAACACCATGACGCCGGAAATAAAACACCGCCAAGAACCCGTGTTGCGTCAATCATACTGCTTACGTCAGCTGAAAGTTTTTGCCGAAACAGGCCATATTCCTCTCAGCACATACCAGGTTTCGTCAAGCCTGATCAACCGCTTGCCGTCGATGGAACGGCCAGAGCAGGTCATCAACATAAGTCACGGAGTTTTTATGGCGTTTCAGTGTTAGTGTTTAATCATAGTTTGTGTCAGTGTATAGCTTCCGACGATATGCGGTCAGTTGAACTGGACTATCAGGTCGACAAACATGAAAACCAATCAATCCCAGATTGTCCACCGGCCCATAACATGCCGGTTCTGCGCTTGTCACCGTCAATCACGCGTACCAGACCAGGAAGGTAATCTGTTTGTTGATCACCGTAGATTTAACGCAAAGTTACCGGAGAAATGCATAGACAATTTCATTTTGTGTTGTTGATATAAACTCATTCAACCGTACTTACCGTCGATGCATATTACATAAAAACCATTTATATCGTCATCGAGCTGTTTTCAAGACCAGCCCACCACCAGAAGCATGCTTTCACCCCACCCCACCATTCAGCAGCCGCCTTTAGGTTAACACGCCGAAGAAACGTAAAAAGCAGTCCCAAGCCCATGTAAATCGATTATCAGTCGCGTGATCGGTAAATAAGCCTTGATTAAAGCCCTTCCGTTTTCTTCCTCAACCCCGAAATGCACGATCTTCCATTGGTCCTCCATGAACATTTCGCAGCGAAGTCATCAACAGTCAATCGCAGTTGGAGACGAGACCGACGGAATCAAGAGGTCTTCGTAAGAAGTCCTCATGATGGAAGCAACAATCTACAGCCGTTCGTCAACGTCTTCTGTCGTCCCCAGACAGCTCAGTAATCGAATGCTTTGATGATATCGGCAAAGCCAGGTAAGTTGATCAATCAGCCGAGGCAAAAGACCAGGCAAACCACCAGTTATCAAAAATTTAAAGTCTACCGTCGAACATCGTTAAAGTTTGTCGACGGTCGATACATCCATCGCCATCGCAGCCAAACGGCAATGGTACGAAAGACAGACCAGTGATCGCGTCTTCAAACAATATCAAAATTCCGGCATCTCCAGTTCTCGTCTCTTTGAACATGACGGTCGATGGAGAGATGACATTTAACGATACCAAGCAAGCTCAATATCATCATCAATCAACCGGCACACGGCTCGCAAGTCGACGCCGACAAACCGCCAGGTAATTTCGAAACGATATCAGCGGAAAACATGATTAATGAAAACAGAAAGCGATATCATAAATGCGTGAAAATAATGCACGAAAATGTTGAAATTTTGAAGTCTCCATTAAAAAATGGAATATAGCAAAGGGTCGAAATAGAAACGCCGATGACAACAAAATACAAAAACTAACAAATGAAAGTATGCCTGAAGCCGAGAACCAGCTATAAATTAAACATCGTTAGCAACCGTTATCGAAAGCGTTATAAACGAAAAGTAGAAAAATAAAAACGATAATATATATGCCACATTAAAAGATCAAACATATGATGAAACGCCAGGTTTTGAAAGTTTTCTAAACGCCTTTATGAATTGAAGATCAAAATCGAACAGATCAACAAGCGAATATTAATAGTTAGAAGTGCCGAAGAGTTTATACGGTGCCGAAACAAGAGAAACGAAAGCGAGTATACAACCTGCGTCATCATAGGTCGAAATCGATTAAATCAAATCGTCAACAAGTAGCCGGTCATTTATGGAATCGGCGGCGACGACGAAAGTTGGTTAATTCAAAGACTGGTCGAAAGTCAAATCTACTTCGTCGTAGTATATATGTCGATAGAATCAGGTTCAGTTTCGCAAATTAATGATTCCGGAACGAAAATGACGACGCCGACCGTTACCGGGAACATTAAATCACTTCAAAAGATCGTCAATGAGCATCATAATTGTCGAGGGTGGCGTTCGTTAAGCACCCAGCAATAGCGAACGTTATAGTAAGTCTTCGTTTCCGGTCGAGTCATCTAACCAGTTAACAGTCCGCGCACCGCATTTTCGATATATAGAATATGTTCAATATACCGTCAGATCCAACGTCCTTCGTTCATCTCCCGTGGTTACACCGACGGCAACCATCATCAATCATATTTTCGTTACCGACTAAACAATGGACATTCACGGAAGATTTTCTCGCGTTGAACAAAAACAGAAAGTTTATCAGAATGAGTCTACGGCGTGGTACTTCGTCAGGCTGTCGAACAGGTTTCGACGCCCAAAAATGCGTTTCGACCAATCGGGTTCAGGACGGGTATTAAAGCACAATAATGCGGCCACCTGTAATTAAGCCACTAACCGGCTTTTCGTTCATTTAGTCCGCGTTCAAATCAATAGAAGATGCGAGCAACATTACGTCGAAGTACAGCATCGCAATAGCGCCACGAGTCTTCACGGGTGCGTTTACCAATAATTCCTCTTAAAACGACAAATCATCTTCCCATAGAACATCTTCATTGAAAAAGCGTTTCAGTCATATTCCCTCATTTTGCGCCTTCGATGATAATGTAGCCCCAAACGGGCATCGTGATACGGTGGAATCAACGCAAGCTCCCATATCAATGAATCGATGGGGGGAAGTATTGAATAAAACAATTCGAAAACATGATCGACTGGTTCGTGAGGAGAAAGTTACGTTAATATCAACTGGTTCGATGCAACCCGTTAATCGTCCCCTTCAGGAATATACGGTGATCGTCGATCACGATCGTCGATCGCAGTTCGCGTGAATACGACACCGAAAACAAAACCGAAGACGTACAGCACGTCGTCTCGACGACACTCTTTTCAGCGGAGCGAAAGACCGAAATCGTTCGCTCGAATAAAGCCAGGAAGCCGAATACTATCCTCAGCGTTCATCAGCATAAGACGGCGTTATCCCGGAATGAAGAATCGGTAACTTTCAGCGCACGCAGCGGATGTCAATCATGACGAAGCGACCATCAAACAACTTTCTTCGGAGCATGTCGTCGATTGCCGTACGGACATTTCTTTGAAGAAAGTCCTTAACCGAACAACTGGCGATCGAGAATCTCTCCGTGACAGAGCTGGGGAAAGACCGATGAAAGTCACCGCCAGTGTGTCTGGATTTATTTCATCGAAAAACCGATTACATCGTGAACACGACACGTTAAGAAAGTCGTTAATGAAAGTACGATCTTCCGAGGCTCCGGAGCGAGAATACACGCTTCTTCCTCACTGGCGCTTGCCAATCGTCATCACGTGGGATCAGTCGCCCCGCAGTTCGCGCCGCCGTAACACCGGCACAGAAGTTTTAACAACATAACTCACTGTAGGAACAATGTTGGCTACCATGTCAATTACCAGATTCCGGTTTCCGCTGCCGTGGCGAATTTAGATTAATCGACCAAATAAGATGCTAACATGAAAAGGTAGCCTGAGAGATGAATACGAGTCAACCTTCATCAAAGGGCTTCTCCGATGGCTGTTCATTTCGACAGTTCAAACAGGGCGGTAAACCGGGCTAAGGACGGTGCGGGCGCAGCCGTTAATGTCTAAGGCCAGCCTAAGGTTCAACCGAAATATTAACCGAATATAGCCGGTTTGGTCCAATTAACAGTAGCATGCATTATTGCCCAGCCGATTGTTAGCCATGTTAAGATTCCCGAAAATCGTTTGACATCAGTCTCTCAGCATTGATTTTCATTTACGGCGACCAGCCCATTGTACAGATTTATTTCGTTCATCTGTGATCCCGGCGTAATGTTTCGTTCGACTAAAGAAGATCCCGGCCGACCACCGGTTATCGCGCCTCGGTATTTGCCATTTGAGCGAGATTTATGATCAAATGTTCGCCAGCAGCTCCATGCTGAACGCGACGCGACGCACAGCACGGTCTGGATTCAGGTGCTATAATAGTTTGGTTCGCAAAAGGTGCCGCAACATCGGGGAACTACCGCCTGCCGTCAGGTTTTAAGACCGCAACAGCGTCACAGCATTGCTGGTGAAGAAAGGAACAGGCGTGGTGCGACCCACCTCAATAGTCACACCGATACGCCGGTTCTGGTTCCGGTGTTGCCGGTTCGCGATGCACCGAGAATATTGGTTTGCTTGGAGCGTCGTTATCATGTTAGGTCATCGGTTCACTCGTCACGCCTTATGAACCCCAACTTTCCCCACGACGCCATAAATTGCCCTCGTCAACCTGGTTCACGTTCATTTCTTCAGAGTTCCGGGAATGCCAAAACGGACCAAAGTTAGATCGAAATGCAAGCCGCAGGGCATAGCCGACGACAGTCGCACGCCGCTGCTTTAGACCGCATATCAATGTCTTCCTCACGCATATTACCCATCTTCGATATGCTCGCCGCCGATTTCATTTTATAAAGCCTGAGGAGATATCGCTGGCGACAGAACAGGCGAAGTGTTTTGGCATGAGGACGTCCATGTACGGGCATCGTGTTATCAACAGCTGTTCGGCAAACATTTTTTACGTCGCATTCATCTGCCTGTTCGAAACCAATGCTTTCTTTTCGATTCACGAACAGATAAGCGACACAGGAATGAATTTCCGTGGACATCCGTACGATAAGCTCAGCCAGCCCGAGAATGAGTTTTCACGAGTTCAACGCGGCAGCGATGCCGCATCTTCAACACCTGTTCGATGGTACAGTATTAACGACGAAATGAGTCAGCAGTGAACGAGGGCACAGATGCCGCGAGAGTTTGCTATCCCGAAAGATTTATGCCTATGCCGGTAGCGTTCTAAAGAGTCGACGGAGGGCCGATCGGACGATAGGATAGTCGTACCGACCGAAAACCGTGACCGCCAGACGCGAGACAAAGCGACCGGCAATGTCAATTCACTGCTGACGTAATACATGCCGTTTAAGCCTGTGTTTTTCAGATTCATTGTTTAGACAAGTACGTCATTATTGGTAGGCGTTCACTGGCAGTCTCACCGTGGTGTTGGCGTAACCTGTCTTCGCAGAGTATGCAGAATTGACCAACGCAACATTCGACTTTCACGATACGAACACCGTTTATTAAGGTTTTAGACGAAAAGACCGTCTTTCCGCGGTTTCGAAAATCGCTCACTGTGTTAAAGATGGTCGCATCGCGGAGCAGAGAGTTACGTTGCATTTAACTGGCGTCGTAATCACGCCCAAAGCCATCAACGCCCGGGGAAATAAGTACGGCCAGTTGACGAGTTACCGCCACGAAATGCCATTCAGTCTCCCTCAAAGAGCAAAATGGCCCGTTATTCGCCAGTCAGAGCGTTACCAGCTGATACGGAATTCGCTCTCCTTCAGAAAGCAACCAGCGGGGTTTTGCATGCCGCATGTACGCACAGAACAGGCTCAAAGATTGATGGAAGTTCATCGCACGTTCCGCAAGAAGTCTCTGCACGAGCTTCGACACGCTGGCGGCTTTACGATCGATCGGGATGAAAGCCGACGCCCGCCCGGCATGTTGCGGCAACCGTTGCCGACACTGGTATCAATAAATAAACCACGATCTGGTGCCATGAACAGTTTCTGTTCTGTCAAGCATACACTGCCGCTGAGCAGATTACGCTTAAGCGATCATCACGATCGGCGAGCAGCAGTTAATCAAACCAAAACGTATAATCAAGTTAATGCTTAAGTCATATCTATTTCGAGGGTTTTTATAATATAGAACACTCCGTTACGAGCGGCATCGACTGTTGAAAATCGTAAATTCATTCACCACATTTCAGGTAACCCGAAATTTCATCGTAATAACCCGAACTACCATACGAAATGAAATTTCTGAAGACGCAAACGAAGTAGAAACATGATTGAACCCGACACCTACCGTCTCTTTAACACGACGACCGTTAATGCGAGTTTATGAAACATTTTATTTACGACGTTCATGCGCAATCGGTGAAACTTGTCTAAAACACCGAACGGAAAGATACCGTCACTCAGTGAACCCCCACACCGTTTAGCCGCCAGTACGTCCAACGACAAGAAGGTCATGAAACCACAGCGTTATTGCCGCTTCTTTATTAACCCCATTTTCGCAGTGGATACGTACACGCCGTTTAAAGCCACAATTAACGTTTCATCCCTACTTTCAAAATCAATGACAACAAAAGCAGAAAGTCGAACCGACAGCAGCGATGGTCGCATAGCAGTCCCTCTGGGGAAAGTTACGGATCCATAATCCATCTCACCTTTATCAGTGAAAACAAGAAACAGTTACGAATGGCGGAAATCATTCCAAGCTCCAAAGTTACGATAGACGAAGCCGCTTAATCTACTAACAGCGTCGACAGCAGTCAACCGTATCATTTTGACCGGTGATTAAAAAGCATAAATGCCATCTCGTCGTTCACTTCGACGCCAGAGACGGGATGGTCGACCGTTCCCGCCACTTCAGTCATCCTCGAGTTGTGATGTTGGCGAAATTCGATCATTTAATGATGTCAGCCTCGGCGAAAATGAAACGATATGTCGAAGAAATCGCCGCCACGTCCAATAACGTCAGCACTGAACCAGTGACATCAGACAGCGACCACCAGTCACGTTCACGTGTTTTCAGCACTTACGTGCCGACAGCAGTCGACTGGTAAGTGGCGGTGCCTATTTCCGAAGCGCATGCTCTTCAATATGTCTACCTGACGCGTTGAAATCATCAGTCACCAGCAGAAACAATGCGGTTTTATGAGCATTCATTCGCGGGGGAGTTCAGGTATTTCATTGTTACCTTATTTTCGCCTGACTTCGTAGCGCAGCAATAATTATCACTTTCGTACCATAAAACAGCCGTCCCCGCACCAGGATCTTCGTTCAGTCGAACACATGTTCTGCCGCGGGAGTACCGTAGTCGAACCATGATCCTGTCATTGCGCAACAACAGTCAGCGTGATCATGGATATATGCCGGGTGAATAAGACGGTAGTTCACGTCGTGAAGCTTCGGGAGCCAGTTTCCTTCTTTCAGTTGCGTTAATTCCGGTCGAGCGTCTTGTTCAGGGGATGGTGACGTTGATGTTTACAGCCAGTGCGTCTGCTGGCGCGGTAAGTGAGCGTCATGATGTCGCAACCCAATATCACTATATTCATCATCAGCGAATTTCACGCGGTTACCCGAGTTCGCCAATATGGCAGAATAATATACCGAAGAACCAGCTTCGTTTATCGTCACCATCTGCAGTGACGACTCACGATCGCCGATCGGAAGTTCGATGTGCTTTCATTATTTGAATGCGAAATGGTGAATACCGCGGTAATACTTCACCATTGAATTAAGCCCCGCATTCATTTCATAGTTTCACCAGGCTTTTTGATTTTTTTCGGTGGTATAGCAACGGAGGCGATCAACGGCTTATCGAATTAAGTTTGGTTGCCTTTAATTCGCTGAAGGGTTTGGTTCGGTTGAGTTATAGAAATCGCATTTTCTGTTACGGTTATTCCACGCTTTGCGCATTTTTCGCAGTTACCGAGCGATTCGTCTTCTATCATCGTCGAAAGGAAGTTGGGCATCTTTAGTGGTCGATGCGGCAGCTTTAGGTATGCCATCGAGGCTCCGATGGTGAGTTACTTTGAAAGTGTGACCAAAGGAATTAGATAGCACCGCCGCAAACGCCCTTGGTCACAGCCCGGAATCGCGCCACCTGATCAAACCAAAATGAAGTGACTACAATTCGGCTAAGGAACGTTTACGGCAGTGCTATCTAGACCCTTTTGTTGGGGTCACACTTTCCAAGTGAAAAATCTGCTCACGCCACATCGGATTTTCAGTAGAAATGAAAAATGCCTACAAACACGCAAAAGCGACCACTAAAGTGCCTTCCTTTTCATTAGAATGATGACAGAGAAGGGTAGAGACTTGAATCCTTCGATAGCCTGAAAAAAAAATACGCAAAACGTGGAATGTGGCCCGTCTTTCCTATGCTCAAGATCAGCAAGAGGAAAGAAAACTATAGCTAGTACTTAGGATAAATGCAATATTTGTACGATTTCCTGCACTATTATTGCGAACCAAACCCTTCGGAAAGCACAGGGTTAAGGCAACCAAGGCTAATTGTTAAAGCCGTTGATGTACTGCGCGCACGGAGACATATACCACCAAGAAAAAAAATCAAAAATACCTATTTAGTCGGTACAGAGCCCATGAATGGATGCGGAACTGGTTCCGTTAGTTGCGAGTGGTACCTATGACAATTCGGCCGTGGAGTTTCGCGATGTTCACCGCATTATTTTTTGCAGGCTGGAAGCAAGATAAATAGTGGTTAGAGCGTCGAACTTCCGATCAGCAGGTCGTGGATTCGATCCTTGGGGGGGGGGGGTAACCACCTGCAGATGGATATGGTTGGCTGATGACTGCTAATAAGCCAGAAACGGACATTCCAGTCTTCCTTGTTTTCTTCAGTTATGTTATTCTGCCTATATCCCTAGCCACCGTGTGGCTGCTGGCGGGGCTCGGGAGTGAGCCCCAAGGCACAACAGGAAGAGTGAGTCCTGCAATCGATCGGTAAGCTCCTACTTACCGTTGCGGTAAATTTCATATTGGGTAGATTATAGTGATATTAGATTGCGATGCATCTATGACACTCCCTCACCTTCTTCCACCTTAACCCAGGTAACGAAGGCCACTGGTAACAAAGGACGCAGGTGCCTGCCACGGCGAGCATCCGAAACTGGGCGGGTCACTACATCCCCTGGTCTCCAAGATACACTCGACCAGAATTCTAACACAACTGAAAGAAGGAAGAGGCAACAGCACGGATCCCAGAGCTCACGACGTGGGCCTGCGTGCTATTTCAACCCAGCATATATCCCATGATCACACACTGCACTTGACTAGGTATTTGCGCAATGAGAATGAGGGGGGCAACAGCTCGGATCATAGTTCTCAATGCGTGGGCCTACTTGCAATTACACTCCATCATACTTCCGTTTGGCAAAGCCTTGGCTAGGACACATGGCAGTTCGACCGTCGATTTCGACGAGGTCCACCGTATGCTCCACACCAGGTGGTGCAGGGACGATGACTTGCGCGTGAATTAGTTTTAAGTGATAGTAGCCTTGCGCTGCAGCTACCGCACTCTCTCCTCCTCCCCCACCTGAGCCCGGTGTCAAGACAGAGTCAAGCAGACCGGAAATGGAGAGGGCGCAGGTGGCTGGCGCGGCCGGAGCTGCCCCTGGGCGTGCCACCACACCTGGCTCGGATCCCACGGAGTGGGAGTGCCATAAAGGCCACATTAAGAAGGAGCCATTGCAACCTGACTCTCAGTCCGCCAGTCAGCCACTCCACACAAAACACACATTGGGCTGACCTCGCGGTCCGAGTTATCCCGTCAGTTGGCAACCTTCCAAGCCACGGCTTTTAGCGCACCGTGATAGTTTCAAGCGCGTCAGATTGTTTTATAGTGAGGAACATGCGCTGAGCTGTCGACCTCACTCTCTCCCCACCCCCACAATTAGACCACTGTCCGAGCTAGGACACATAGAGATACTGAAACGTACATGCACAGTTGTACAATTTGTTCACTCTTCTGATGTCACTGGGGCTGGGTTTTACTCGCTGGCCGATTCTTGGACGTGGACAGCATTTCTTCGGCCTTATCGTTTCATTTTCACCAGGCTTGGCATAAGCAGCGCCGTGGTAGTGCATAATCGAGTCGTAGTCGTAGGGTTCGCCAAGCGAGCCTATCCTGGCATCGAGCGTCTTCTCGAAGTTAACCAGTGCTTCCGGGCGGATGTTATCCCACAAAATCTCCACGTAGTCTGGCATTAAGTAGGCAGTAGGGTAAAAACATTTTATGCTTTGCAGAATCACCGAGTCAAAATAATATTCTGGTTGGCCTTTTAAGTATTGCTGTTAGTAAGATCCGAAACTCAGATGTCTCCTAGGGATTGGCTAGTTTTCGTCATCTATCATGCTTTGGAACTAAGAGTGTGTTCCACCGATTCGCAGCAGCTGAACTCTTATTTTTCCTGTGTAGATATAAAAACAGGTAAAGTGGATGCCTATGGATCCCATGGCTTTCCCAAGAGAGGGACTGCTACATGAAATCAGCCCATGCTGCAGTGACCGTCCTTAAGAAGAAAGCACTGTGGTTTGCAACTTCATACTTTGTTGTGTAGAAAAACTCATTGGTTTCCAAAAGTGACAAAGTTCGAAAACGTAAAAATCAGTGTAACTAAATAAGCTTAACTTTTAAATGTACAGGAAGCCTATCCATGCAAAAAATGGGTTAATAAAGCAACAAATGTAGCGCTGTATTCTGAGTTTCGCGAATACATATTCTTCCAGATTGCGGGCAAGGTAAAGCATGGACGTTACCAAGCAGCCTAAACTTTGAATGTATATTATAACGGGGTTTCATTGGAATTGACGGGTTTCCTTCCGTTCGGACATGTTTTTAGACCAAGGCAAACGGAGTTTCGCTTGATTGCGCACATAGGGCGTCATAGAAATAAAATATTTCATAAGCTCGCATGCTGACAGGTCGGTCAGTGACTAAAAAGTGGAAATATAATTGTCAGGTTCAATCGTAACCATACCCTTTTGCGTATGCTCAGAAAAACTTTCCTTTCGTTATGAGTAGTTCGGGTGTTCGATTACGATAAATTTCAGGTTACCCTTGAAATAATAGTGAATAATTTACGATTTTCAAGGTTTTCAGTCGAGTACCCATGCATGTAGATTCTGTTCTATATGCATATAAAAACCCTCAAAATAAGATATAACTTAAAAGCATTAACCCCAATTATACGTTTTGAGACATTCTTTCTACTGCTGCTCACCGTTTGAGTCGTATTGATGGGCTCACTCAAACATGAAATCCCATTGCTGAGAAACATCCAAATGCTCAAAAAACCATTTGGCAATTAATATGCTTGACAAAAATTAGAAAACTGTTCATAATAAAGTATCTTTTCAAAAGATCCTTAACTGTGGGGACATGAAAACTGATAATTGCCAAGTGATGTCGGAAGCCCAGAAAGAGAGGGTTACTTGCACAACATGCCAGGCGGCTGTGACCCTTGTCCACAAATCTGGCACGAACTCACCATCCCGATCGGATCGGCTCTGCTCGTGATAAAAGCCCATAACATGTCCAAGCTCGTGCAAGACCTTTCCTACCCTCTTGCAGGACGGTGCGATGGAGACCATCAATGCTGAGCCTGTGTAATTGCGACCGACAAACGAGCAGTACCTATATTTATGCGAAAAAAAGATTACTTTATTACAAAACCCCTTGGGTTTGCTTCCTATGAAGGAGAGTAGATTAACTTCCGGCTAATAAAGCTACAACAACATATTTGCTTGAATAACATGACCGACAAAGACAAGGGAGACTTGAATGAACATTTCGTGCTTATTAGCCCTCATCAGCTAGCCGTACCCAACCCCAGGCGTTGTGGCAAACAAGGCGTGAACCCGCGACCTGTTAGTTAGAAGTCCAACGCTCTAACTCTCTGCTCCACGGGCTCGTTATCTTGCTAGTGAACATTTTCGAAAAACCACTAAGGAAAGACAGTGCCTCGTCTAAAAGCCCTTTGCTAAATAAACCGGAATGTTCGTATACAATCGAGAGAAAAGTCAGATTATATTTTGCATTTGGATATAATTCCTGCATATAATTTATCTGCGAGGCCAAGGTTTACACCAACCACATTGGGATACAATCGAGGGGCAGTTTTGGTGGGCAACCTACCAACTTCGAACGGACACGGACACATCAATGACTTTTCTCGCATGCCTTCTAATTAAACAATAGATCTAAAAGACGTTTGCACAAGAGCCGTAGGCATGCTGTACAGTCGTCAAAACTGGACGTAGTGGAGCATATAGTGGCTCCACTCCTGGCGCCTGTTGCAGTGCTGTGCTTCCCGCGCGTATTCGCAAGCGCAGTCTGGTTTCCGGTCAATCACGGCTATCCTAATCGTCCAATCAGCCTCAAGGTCGACTCTTTGAAGGTGCTATGGCGCCGGCCTCATCAACCTTCAGGATGCCGGCTCTCACGGCGCAGGATATGTACCCTCGTTCCACTGCCTACCTGTCCTTCAATCATTCTGTACAATACCATCGGAACTAGGTCTGAAGGTCGCAGCGCCTGGGGTCTCTCTGGAGCTTCTGCTGCCGCGCCATTGTTGAACTCGACATGATCGAAACTCATTTCTCAGATTTGGCTGAGCTTAATCATCATGAATGTCCACAGGAATTCATTCCGTTGTTTTTTCCCTGTGTCACTTATCCTGTTCATGGGTAAGAAAACGTGGTTTCTGAAACCTTGTCATGAGCCCAGATGAATGCAATAAAAAAATATTTGCCGAACGGATTCAGGTCCTTGTTGTGCTACGATGCAGCACATGGATGTCCTCTCTCATACCAAAACCTCACTTGTTCTATCACCAGCGGTATCTCCTCAAACATAAAAATAAAATCCAGCGGCAAGAGCGCGGAGACAAGGTAATATGCATGAGAGACGTGAAATATGCGGTCTAAAGCCGCTAGCATGCGGCTGTCGTCAATATGCCCTCACATTCAACGCGCATTTAAGCCACCTTCGATCTAACTTAGTCCATTTTTAAGCGGCCTTACGAGAACTTCTAAGGAAAATAGGGCGTGGGTTAGGTTGGTAGGGTAAGGGTTACTTAAGCGTTAGTCGTAAGGAAGGATTAGGGTTCATAAGGGCATGACAAGCGAACCATTATTCTTGCTGTCTGTACTCCAAGCCAGCCAGTATTCTCAATTACATCACGAACCGGCCGACAGGATTCTAGAGGCCAGTAGTGTATGGTGTAATGTGGAGTGGGTCACGCCCACCCTGGAGAATGCTTCCTTCTCCCTGTAATATATATGACGCACCAAAATGTTGCAGTCTTAAAGCCTGACAGCAGACGGTGTGAGTTAGTTCCCCACATTGAACGAGTTACGAACTGCAGTGGCTACTTCTCAGTGCGGCTATCATAGCGGCTCTCGCCTCTGGGAGATCCAAGACCGCACGTGCTGTGCGATAAATGGGTAATTCGCATCGCGTTAGCCTTGAAGCTGCGATTGTACTAGCAGAAGACATTTGGTCCACTAAATCCTCCTGCTCAAATGGCCTAAATGCCGAAACGCGAGAACAAATATGGTTGATCGAAATATATTCAATTAGTCAGCCGGATATAAGTTCTTTAGATAATTACTTAAAGACAACCTACTTTACATAGGGTCCTAGATGAGATACGAAAAAGACAAAAAAATATAAATGCAAAGATTTGAACATACAATGGGCTGAATATACATAAATAAAAAAATCAGCTACTGATTTTCTGAGACTGATGTCCAAACAGTTTTCAGAATCTGCCTTAAAACTGCTCTAATCGAAAGCAGATTTGGTCAGCAGTATAAAATACACATACTACTGTTAATTAGTTAGTAAGCTGTATTCAGTTAATATTTCCAGTTGGGATTTTAAGCCGACTGTATACTAGACATTAACAGCACCCACACCGTCCCTTAAGTGATTCGCCCGGTTTGCCGCCCTGGTCGGACCAATCGAAATGAGCAAGCCCATAGGACTCAGAGGAAACCCTTTATTAGAAATTTAGGCTCATGGCCCATCTCTCAAATCAACGACTACACTTTCATATTACTTATCTATTTAGTCGGTCATCTAGAAATTCACCACAGCGAAGCTGGAAAACCAAAATCTGAAACACCAATCGACATAATTTAAACTGTCGCCAACGACCGTGTTTCCCATGAAGTGGGTGCATGTTGGTGACATGCAACAAACTTGCGCAACATCTATCGCCCGCTATCTCCTCTCACCCACCTGAACAGGGTGCAAGAAAATATCAAGATGATCATAAGCATACTTAAAACTTCTAAGAATGCCGAATATGACTTATCCCCACAGCATGTACCAGAACTTCATGAGGGCGGCCCGGATCCCACATGAGTGTGAGTGCTTAAAAGCCAAATGAGGAAGAAGCCATTGTAATCTCACTCTCAAACCTCAGAAGGACAGAGTTATGCCGTCAGCCGACAACCTTCTTAGCCACGACTCTTAGCATGTCGTGACCGATCAAAGTGTATCAGTTTTTTCGAATGAGAAATAAATCAAAATTTTTGAGATCCGGTTGGCCTCATAGATTGCTGAACCAGTCTTCACGGATCTTCCCCATGCCTGTCTATCTTGGGAGAGGTCCTCCCAGGTCGCCGGGTTGATTTACAGTTACTTCAGAGATTTCTTCAAAGTGTCCATGCAGCGTCGTTTTTGACCTCTCTATCGGCGAGCACCCGTAGCGACATCTCCGAAGAAAAGTTGTTTGGGTAGTCGCTCGTCGTACATTCTCACCAAGTTGACGCTCCATCACAGTTGCACTTGCCGCAGCATCGCGTGCATGCTGAGGATACCGGTCTGCTTCAGGAATTCCATTTCCGGGATCCTGTCTTGCCATCTTAGCTTCAGTATTCTGTGGAGGCAGCTGAGATGGAAATTATTCAGCTTCCTGGCGTGGTTCGAGTAGACGGTTCAGGTCTCCGCTCCGTAAAGGAGTGTCGTCAAGACGACGACCTTGTACATCTTCAGTTTTGTTTTCAGGTGAATACCGTGGCGATTCCACACGGAGGCCTGCAGTCGACCGTCGTAGTCCGACGATGTCCACCGTATGTTCCACAGAAGGGTTGTGCAGGGACGGTGACTTGCACGTGGATTAGTTTTAAGTGATAGTAGCCTTGTGCTGCAGCTACCGCACTCTCTCCTCCCCCACCTGAACCCGGTGTCATGACAAAGTCAAAAAACCGGAGGAGCGAGAGGGCGCAGGTGGCTGGCATGACCGGGGCCCCTAGGCCCTAGCCACCTCTAGGCGTTCCATCACACCCCCCATGTTCGGCATTGGTTATGGGAGCCCCCGTGTTGGTCCACCGTATCTACCACGATGCCCGTTTAGGGGGCACACACATACGGCCATCGTCAGGGCATAAAATAGGGAAGACTATAGCTGAAAACGCTTTTTTCCAAATGAAGATGTTCTATAGGAAGATGGTTTGTCGTTTTTAAGGGAATTGCTGGCCCGCCCAGCCGGTCGTCCCGCCAGGGGTTAAAAAACACTTACCCGCATGGGAGGCTCGTGAAGCGAATGAATGTACGGTGCTGGGGTTCCCTTTCGACGAAACTGATGCATGTGGTACTTTCCCACACTCGCATCGCCTTCCTGATGAGTTTAATTTTTGGACCTAAATGAAACAAAAGCCGAGTTAGTGGCTAATTTTTAGGTGTACATTGTATGCTTTAATACCACAAAGTCATCCTGTTGATTAGTCAAAAAAACACATTTTTTGGGCATCGAAATTTGCGGATGGTACGTTAATATGCTTCTGAATTTCTGACTGCCACCTGTTACTGGTAAGTACCACACCCATAATGTTGACTGTTAAGGCTCATTTAGACTATAATTTCTGTCACAAAAGCTCCTGTTTTGATTAACACATGAAAATCTCCATGGGTAATCCATTGTTTGAAAAGTCAATTGGCAAAAATATGATTGTGGTAGTTTACCATCAGGCCACAACAACCACAGGGAGAATGAACTTTTGAACATGCCGGAGTCAGCGTGTTGAGGACGTTGGATCTGACGAGGGCGTATAGGTAGGATGTGAACGCTGTCTGTATGTCAAAATGCGAATTGCGTAGGACTGTTAACCTGTAGGTTAGGATGGCATGCGAGCATCACTTTTAATCAGCCAGGGAAACGAGACTTACTGTACCAAACGTTCACTGGCAAAAAAGCACTGGAATTGCTAACAGAAATGCCACCGCCTCGGCTGTTGCTAGTACTCATTGGCGTAAGTCTTTAGAGTAATTTAATGGTTCCCAGTGCTTGATTGGCGTCGATCATTTTGTTCAAATCGATTAGATTTGCAAGAACTGAACCTGATTCTATGTTGTATGTCTACACTGACACTACGATGAGATGTCTGGAAAAGAAGTTAAACGAACATCTACCTGTCATTTGACTTTTCGACCGCAGACCTTAGTCCTTTTGGGTGCTCTTTCGTGCATCACCGCGGTTTTATAAATAACCAACTACTTAATTTGATATAGTAGGCATGATTTGATTTAATATTTCAAAGACGCGTTTGCCATCTGCCATTTTCATATTGGCCATAGGACGCTTGTTTTAAGGTTGCCCGGCTTTTACCATAGACCTACTCAGCATATAACGGGTTATTTTCGTTTCTCTTGTTTCAACCATGCATAAACTCACCAACTCACTTCCTAACTATTATTATTCCTTGTTGGTCTATTCATCATGTATTCTTCAATTTTGATGCTTGCATTAATTCGTTACATAAGGCGTTTAGAAACAAAACAATTTCTTTTCCAAAAGACCATCATATGTTTGATCTTTTTATGTATATATCGTTTTATTTTTTCCTACATTACATCTTTTCACGTTTACAAACGCTTTCACATTAACGGTTTGCTAGCACTTTGATGCTAATTTATAGCTAGTTTCTCGAAAACTCAATATCTGGTCAAAATACTTTCGACGGATTTAGTTTTTTATATTTTATTTAATCATCGGCATTTCTTCATTGCTATATATTACATTTTTTAATAAATTTGAACTAAAATTTCTTATTTTTCATGCATTATTTTCACACATTTTATATTATCCGCTTTACTGATCCACCCGTAAATCATATTTTTCCACTGATATCGTTTCAAATTACCTAGCGAACAGTGGCGTGGGCGCAGAGCCGGTGAATTGTGCCGGATGCAGTTGATAGTATTAGTAAACTTGCCAGTATATGTCGCATTATCTCCTCCTCTCCCACCAGCGTCCGATGTCATGACCAATTAAAGAAGACAGAGCTGGAAGAGGGCACAGATGGCTTGCCGGGTGGTAACCCGCAATGTAGAGAGCAAGACACCCCCTGTCGTTCGCTGATCTGGATACAGTGCTGTTATAGCCCGTCTACCACATTGCCCGTTTTGGGAGCCCTCTTGTACCCTACCGATGAAAGCAAGGCTTGTGTGGCGTGAAACCCTGGATGTATCAGCCGTCGACTAAACTTGTAATGGTTGACGGGTAGAAAACTCATCCTAGACTAAATTTTGTGCAAGTGTTGAACACCTGGATGCTTTGCCTCAGCCTTTTTCAGCCCAGTTGGTCAACTTACCTGAAACTTTGCCAGGAAGCGTGCATAAAACATTCAGTGTACTTACTGGAAAAAACGCGATCTATTTCATAGGGGATGACCCCATGCGGCCAGAGGTTAACTGTTGTAGACTTGGCTGCTCGTTGGTTGCTCCATCTCGGCACATTTACTGGGACTTTCTGCAAGGTAGACCGCATTTCCAGTCTGGTGGCACCTTGCATTTCCTGTTCTAGATCTCCAACTGCATTGACTTGTTGTGGCCTGTTACAAAAATGTTCATAAGAGAGGATATGCATTAGAGATCGAGTGCATTTTGGGGTTGAGTGGAAGAAAACAGAGGAGGCTGGCTCAACGACCGGCACAGAACCCCTAACACCCGTAGACTCTAAGCCGATCCACATGCACGCTCATTTGACCACACACATTTGTCAGGGAAGCCCTGTCGGCTCTTCGGTTACATATAAGGCTTAGGACTGCTTTTACGACCCCGCTAACCACGTAACGATTGTTAACCCTAAAGAACACACTGAATAAGGTTAAATTTAGGGTGAAAATGGGGGTTAGTGTAAGGTTGGCATGTAGGTAGGTGAGGGTAGGATGCCGGCTTACTTGAGTGCGAAAAACCAGCTCATTTTAACGATGACGGGGAGCATATAAATAAGTTTTGATTGCCAATGCCTTACCGCTCACTTTTTCTTCCTTTAAACTGCCCCAGCCCAATTGCCACTAACTCTTCATTGCACGTATACCTATCCATTGAGTTGCGTAGGGGAGGGGGGGAAGGAGGGTCGTACGGTTGGGTGGGGGGACGCGCAAACATTCTTACCAAAATTAAGTATCCTATGCATTTCTCCAGTATCTTTGCGTTCATCTACGGTGTAATCGAAGATCAAACGAACAAATTACACACCTCTGAGTCTAATTTACACACGTGATGACGAGGTGACAAATAAGAACCAGCATATTGCTGTTAGTGAATTAATCTAGGATTATTTTCATAAACAATTGAAGTTTTCATGACAATGGTGTCCGACCCACAACTCCCCTGTGGGTCAAGCCAGTTCGTATGACCGCATAGCTAATCCAGTAGATCGTATCGGGGCTAAAAACGGATCTCACCTAAACACAAAGCTAATATTCATGAACACTAACGCAAAACGCCTCCTAAAAAATGCATGAGCTGCGAATCCTTATGTGTGACCTGCTCCCAGACGTTACATCGATAACAGAAACTTGGTTGTCGGAACAGACTGACGACAGGGAGCTTATGGTTCCTCGATTTAACCCATTCCACAGAGACGGAGAAAACCAAGGGGGTAGAGGTATGGTAACATTTGGAAAGGATGGCTTGCATGTTTCAGCAAAAAACTTCTAAGCTGACTTGTAAAGAAGCAGTATGGTTGACAGCAAGAACAACAGGTTCTTAACGGTGTTTTAACCTCCCAAAAATGATCATGAAGGTGATTCCCAATTGCCAGATGAGCTTAAGCTATTCGTTAGGTGACCGTTGACTGGAATTCCGCCCCCACCGACTGCTTTGAAATGGCGTTTGACCAACTACTTCTGCGCACAATTAGCAATTTGCTTTTTACTCAAAACATCTTGTATCCGACGAGGGTTAGTGAGTGCGAACAAATGAATTGCCTCAACCTTGTGTTCATTAAGTCACCTGAAAAATCAACGTTGTGAATTGCTAACCCCACTAGGCAAGAGCGACCGTGTGGTTCTCATGTGGAACTAAACATTATTCTCTTTGTTGGCCCAACCGCTCGATCTTCGACCATATATGTGGCGTGGGGATTTCGAACAGATTAAAAACGATCTTTGTCCTATTGACTGGGCATCTATAATCTCGGACGATATCGACGACGCTTAGAGCCAATTCAAAGAGATAGTCCGCAACGTCATTTAAAAACACTGCGCAGTCATACGAAGAAGGATATCACGTAGACCACGTTATGTGACTCCATCCTTAAAGAAGGAAGTTAACCAGAGTAGAAAACTCTGGAAAAGATCACTCATCGTGACAACACTGGAATACTTCGACAGTTACAAATCGCCGAGAACCCAGGTCAAAATTCTCATCGCCAGAGATCGATGGGTCTTCGAAAAGGATCTGTTGAACTGTGCAATGATTAATCCCTATGTCCTTCATAGTTACATAAGGCAAAGTACGCGGAACAAAGATCTCATCCCACTTTTGGGAGCTGTCGAGGGTACGGGAAATCTCCGATGACAAGGATAAGGCTGAAAGTCTTTCTTAGTTCTTCCGGTCCTACCCAATTATGAAGACAAGAAAATTACTACTTTTGAAGCAGTCCTCTTCACAGAAGCAGGCATTCAGAAAATTTTACTGAATTTGAAAGGGTCGGTCTCCCAGTCCCTGCTGCAATCCCTGTCAAGCTGTTGAAAGAGCTAGCTTCTGAAATGGCCAAACCACTAGCCTTACACTTCCAGGCGTCATTTAACCCTGGATGCCCACCCTCCACTTGGATATCCGAAAATGTCACACCGCTATCAAAGGGTGTACGTCCAGCGTCTACGAATAACTACAGATCAGTGAGTCTTACCTCAATTTGTTGCAATATAATGGCGAACATCATAATGAAAGCGTTGACGCAGTTCCTCGAGCAATATCACCTCCTCCCCGATGCCCAACACGGTTTTCGCAGTGGTAGGTCTTGTCTTACGAACCTACTATTCTCACTTAAACGCTTGGCCGAAGGAAGTGACGAAGGAAAAATGGAGCATGCCGTCTACATCGACTTCAAAAAGGCCTTCAAAAGCGTTCTTCACCAGCGCCTCCTGCATAAATTACGAAGCGCAGGATTTAATGAGAACCTTCTTGTATGGATCCGGAACTTTTTGACTGGATGGTCCCAAGGAGTACAAGTCGGATGCCAACAGTCCTCAGAGGTAACCGTGGTAAGTGTTGTCCAGAATTGCTCAATTTTACGCCCCATTTTATTGCTTGTTTTCATCAATGAATTCGACAAGGATCTAAACTGCGGTGTCATCCTGTTCACTGAGGAGATAAAATTGCGACGGTTGTTCACAATGCGGTAGAGGAAAACTATCATCAAGTAAACTTCAAAAGGCTCTAGAACTAGTCAAAGCGCACGCTTATGCCCTTCAACGTTAGTAAATGCAACTTTCTTTAAATTGGCAGCTGTGAAGCCTCCCGCCTAGGGATCTACTTTCTAAAAGACACACCATTGCAACCAGTTGACAGTCACAAGGTCCTAGATGTGCGGATTTCCTCCTCACTCAACCCAGCATCGAACTGTACGAAGGCGACCAATTTGACCATATCTATAGTGCAACTCACCAGGCGAGTTCTTGTGGGATTTAACAAAAATCGCTTCTCCAAAATATTGGGAAGCTTCGTGAGACCGCGTCTAGAATACGTCATACAAGCGTAGGGACCTTCGAGTGTCAAGGATGATAGTGTCCCAGAGAAGTTCCAGAGGCGGACGACACCAATAACCAAATGTCTCGGAACTCCACTCTGAGAAACCAGACTGCCAACCCTCAACCTATTAACACTTTCCTACAGGCAGCTACGAGGGGATCTCATGTTGACCTTTCGCATTATGAATGGCCTGGACTGTTGCTTTGTTCCCTATGATTTCACCCAGACTAACACGCCCAGTTTCGCTGTCATCCCCTAAAACTACACACAGGTAAAGTAAGGGTCATTGGACGTAAGTTTTCCTTCAGTAACAGAGTGGTTGCAGCGTAGAACACTCTGCCTGTGGATGTTGTTGTCTCTACCCGCGCGAATTCATTTATGCGCAAACTCGACACGCATGAAGCTTCCCACTTCCAATCCACACATCATTGCATTTAATTATACTATTCACAACAAATGAGTAGATATTTATGTGTATTTATTTCGACTAGCCGAAGACTGCTTGCTTTGCGCGTGCAAGTATGTAACCAACATCTTTTTCAATTTTCCTTGTCTGTCAATGCTTTTTCTTAGCCACTTTGTAACCAATAGGGAGTCCAAGGGCGTATACAAATCTTCCCTTTAATAAAACTGAACTGAACCACTTCCGGCCACAGTCGTCTACCGACACGCAGCCATTAAACATATTTCCGTTGATGTGTGTACATCAAATTTTGCACTTGTACTGGTCACTTTATTAAGGCACAAAAGAATGGCCACTGACAGGTCTCACTTGTTCTTCCTTGCTGTAGAACATGCGTTTTTTAACCTGTACGAAACTTTCCAGATAGATTGACCTTTTTATTTTATGTGGTTGGACCAGACACGCTTAATAAACCGTAGTTGAGTAGCCTTACGAAGTATGGTCCCCATTAAAGCTAGCACAAACTTATCGCGCCCGGACAGAAAAATGTACTTATCAAAGTACCTGGGGATCTATCATTAATGGCGGCATACAACCCTGTTAAGGGCCCCCAATCGAAGCATGCAATACCTCCAACTGTTAACTTTTAAAAAACAAGTCATTTGATAAAACAGTCGAATAAGAAGGCTAATATGACGAGCCGTACAAGCAAAAAATTTCAAACGCTTACTTCACTGTCCTGGTGGTGGGATCAACAGATTTGTAGCAAACGTTGATTGTCTTCTCGTTGATCCTGTGCAGCTTGAGCCAACCATCCGCGTGTTCACACTGTGCTCGCATTGCTTCCAAGTTAGAATCTGTGGGGAAACTGTTACCCATGAAAGCGCCTAATAGAACATTTGCCATAAATTTCATCATCGTTAAATTTAGAAACGCAACTCCAACTGATGTGAATTATTCACCATATTTGCTAGCTAATATCAGTGGTTGTTAAGGTACTGCTGGAAGGAGGTCTATAACATATTTTTGAGCTCAAGACTGTACCATGGTTTTGTATATTTGGCTGTTTGACTTCACACAATAATTAAGCTCATCAGTACTATCGAATGAACTGGTTTTCAGCCAGCTGACGTCTTAAAAGGTGATTATCGATCAGAGAGAATTAGTAAGGTGAGCTTGTAACATTGAAAATCATCCAATGTTCACGCTCGAACCTTGGATTTTGAGTGAACATTTTTGAGGCCACCTCCAAAAATCAAACTCGCAAACTTGTGATTTTTTTCCGTTGAGTTCCTGTACCCTTATAGATAAAACATATTTAAGAGGCAACATTTACCAACATGTTATTGCTTATACTCAGCCTTCAGTTACTATACCTTTGTTAAAAAAATTTCTACTTTAAAAGAGCCTCTTTCGAATTCCAAGAAGTTTTTAATTCCCGAAGAATTTTGAACACGAAATGCCGTTACATTTTCGTTTGGGGTTTCTAACGTACACCTTCTACTAAAGTTAAGGTTTCAAGCATTTAATATATAGCATCCGAAAAGTGAGCAATGGATCTACGCCATGTTGAATAATTCTTACAGAGTGTTAGGGAATGGACAGATAATATAGAGTTTGTATAACGAATCCGTGGCCTTCAAAAAATTTCGCAAGTTTACATTTCTTAAAATTTAAAAACTACCATTCCCTCAAGAATAAAATTTGAATAAGACGTAAGCTACAACAAAATGAGTGCAAAAAGTATACATTCATGCATGCTGTCTTTGAGATATATAGTTAGATTTAAAAATCAATGGAAATCAAAACACAGTAGGTAAGTGGCCACTTTTAAGTTAGTGTTCCTATTGCAAGTCAATGTACAGACGTGCAGTTAAGAGGCACTAGTCTGCCGTTATCGAAATATTGTGGGATTATGCGGCGTAATACTGAATGTTGCAAGTCCACCTGAACTTCATTTCCTGGTTCGTCTACGGTCGCCAAATCAAACGGCATTTTCATCTCCCAACAGTATGCTATGACAGCTTTCGCATCTTAACAATGCCGACAAAGACAAGAAGACTGAAATGGCCATTTTTAACCAATTAGCTGCCATCAGTCGGTCATATCCAACCCCAGGTGGTGTACCCCGCGAGGCTCGAACCCGCGACCAGTGATCCAAAGTTCAACATGGGCCCGCTGTTTTGTCGGTTTAGATCGGGAATTTTGATTTACATTCGTTGATGAACGCTCACCGATCACTAACGGTACTCGCGCGTTCCGCTCAG
Organism: Schistocephalus solidus; assembly: GCA_017591395.1. Classification (NCBI taxonomy): domain Eukaryota; kingdom Metazoa; phylum Platyhelminthes; class Cestoda; order Diphyllobothriidea; family Diphyllobothriidae; genus Schistocephalus; species Schistocephalus solidus. The sequence continues at coordinate 25,196 of WEDG01015310.1, read as the reverse complement.
TTTTGGGCTTAGTCTCCAGCCCGGCTAGTAGCCGCACAGTGGCTAGTAGTAATAGAGGCAGATTGAAAATGCCGACATCGTATCGCCTTCCACCTCGACACTGTGAGGGTCATCTACGCTTCGCATCGCGTGTCGGTAGTATTTGGCCCTGACACCCCCAGCCAGCCATCTCCTCTGTCCATTGGCGTTATAGCGCCAGTTTAACCACTGCCCTCTCTCTCACGCACATGTAGGCCAGAGAACGTTTCACCAGAAACCCTAATTTATACGAATTTGACTTGTTCTACTTTTTTATTGCGTCAACGGGTGAGAGAAAACAATTCTGACTGTCATATGTACTCCTGTCGCCCCCTGAAGCTCAGTGCATGACCTTGCACTTCCACCTTGTAAAATCAAGTGACTTACGGGCCTCAGATTGAACGGGGTATGCAATGTCGAGATTTCTGTCTTCTGCTGCCCGCGCCTGTTGGATGGAATGCATTGGGTTCTGGACACTGCCTCCCGTGGCTGTAGAGCGATCTTCAGTATCTTCTTGAGCATGCCCTGTTGGGGCGTTAACTTCGTCTCTGTTTGGATCGCGCACATGCCGGACACTAGTGAGTATGTAACTGCTGGGTGCACTCGCGACCAGTAGGCCGGATAGAAGAAGATGACGATGCAGCACGGCCATGCAGACAGCCAAGGCGACAAATCTTGCAGTGTCTGCAACCGATTAGGTCCTTCCCTGTGGTCTGACAGGGAGGGGCTAATGTTTTGAGCCATGTTCAACCCTGTGTGGGACCGCTAACCAATGAGCATTGAGACAATACACAAGCCAATGTTGTGTGCACTGTGGGACGGCAAATCCAAAGTTGATTGATTGGTCGCTACTTGGGACGGGGCCAGGTAAAGTTAGCCACGAAGTTCCATTCAATGGGTTAAACCACTCTCGAAATTTCTGAAATGCGAAGTCCAGGAATTTCGAAAAGTTGCATTCTAAGTAACAGTCGGATAAGCGGTTTTTTAATGACACTAATGGTGACATCTAAGAACGTTTTCACCGTAGTCGAGCGCAAGTTAAATTAATCTTTAAAGCCTCTCTTTTACTTTTTGCGCGATTTTAACTTGAGGCTACAAACTGCAGGTAGACGTAGGTGTTCATAGGTGGGTAAGCAAAGTAAACGAAGCACTCTTAAACTGGGAAATTATTCTTGCCGCATTCCATTGTTCATATTTAATTAACCGCATGAGGAGATAGGTTTCTCGTGTTTTATCATTAGGCGGCTTAGAGGAATTGTTTGAGAGAATTGAGTAAACTCTGCGGCTGCCATGAGCAGAAATGCCTCCAACTTGTGATCCTTGTGAGGCACAAGGACTGATCGGAAAGCGGCCTGCTTTGTCACTTTTCGACAACAGAACATCCAGCCTACAGAAAGAGGGATTGAAGTCTTGGCCCAAGGCACTGCAGACTTACATGTATTCTTCCATCTATAGTACGAAGATTACTAAGGTAAGCGATAAGCAACAAGCAAAACGAAAATGTCTACATTATTTTCCCCTAAAGTTTCAGCCAATGATAAGATAAACGCACACGTTTGGCTCTGCGCAATTAGCCATTTTCATATGGTTGATAATTCAAATATTTGGCATACCTGAATCCCAATGCAGAACAGGACGACGGAGTTGCGTTAGTGATCGGCGAGCGTTTGTCAACGAAAGTAATATTTGCTGCTGCTAGAACGATAATGTAGAGGGCGAGGACAAAGACAACGACGACCACAATGATAATGATGACGACGACGACGAAAATGAGGAGGATGATGTTTATGATGATGATGCTGAAGATGATGATGCTGAGATGATGATAATGATGATGATGATGATCAGGAGGAGGAAGAGGAGGAGGATGTTGATGATGCAATAAACCTTCGCAAATGTTTGGCTTAGTAGTAACGTTATGCTACAACTCCTGCCTGGCCCCACATGACCACGGTTAATTGACTGGCTTGGACAATAGACTGTTTCATAAGAAAAGGGCAGATAGATCGAGAGAAAGAGATCCGATCTCGGTGCATCTTCCTCACTACAAACAATCTGCTGCGATTGAATAAATTACGTTGCACGAAAAGTCGTGGCTTGGAAGGCTGCCAACTGACAACTGAACTCAGACTTCAGCCAAGTGTATATTTGTGTGGATTCACTGACGCTTGGACTGCGGTCAGACTACAATTGCTCCTTCTTAATGTGACCTATATGGTACTCCCACTCAATGGGAACTGAGCCACCGTCCTTTACTTGTGATTGAAATCCTGCTTCTTTGTGCTCAGACCGGAAATGTGGTGGCGGGCCTGGCTGTGGGTTCCCACCACGCTGGAAGCGGAGGATAGAGTTACGTAGATGCTCCAAAAGACGTCTATCAATAAAAACTAAATCAAGCGCGCATCACCGTCCCGGCACCCACCTTGCTGTGGAGCACTCAGTGGACCTCTTGGGAAAGACTCTCGAACTGTCATCATCTGTAGCCCATTAAATCGAAGGCACGTATATAAACAGGATAACTTGTGTGCTCGCCAAGTGAACACCGGTCACCACTGGCCTGGATGCAAGAACATTTCTGGTTCAGGAACTGCGAAAAGGAGATGCCATCACTGGAAGAAGAGGCTCATTAGCCTGACGTTTCGGATTCTGACTCGAATCAATCATCAGAGACAGAGCCAGATAAGGGTATTGAAGTACCCAGGTTTTTGCTAGGCCACTACATGCCTATCACAATTGACAGCTTCTGAGTGAATCGGACATGGTGTGATAATTGTCTGCCGGGCCAGATGTTTCAGTATGCAGTTTCCATGCGGCTGCTGTGCCAGGCTAATAAGGCTCTTTTTCAAGTGATCGTGTCAACGTCTTCGCGACTACATTCACGAACTCGCCTTTTCGGTTCTATTGGTTAAGTTATTGTTTAGGCAATTTAATGATTAAAATAGCTTTTTGACTCCATCGGAAATGTTTGCTGTTGTCTTCTCGAAAGCACACTGTTCGACTAGCCCAAGGTCAACGGTGTAGGACGTTAGATAGAACTATGCTTATCAAAACGTTGGCTTTTGTCGCCGAGCAAAACAAAATGTCTGCAAAAAGCTCCGGTGATATTGAGTATAATCAAGGCAATAAAGCGTGGGCTGACAAAATCTGCGTGTCGATCAAAATCACTTGGTCTGGAAAAACAAATCATCCTAAAGTCGGCTAGGCCTGCTAGTGGACAGTTCATTTTCGGTATTGCAGGTCACTGTAATCAATACAATGCACATATACTCTGCTTAGCCACGTGTGGACCACTGCATCTGTGACACCTCTATTTAAGTTATTTTTTAGAATCAAAAACTAATTTCAGAACTTTGGTGGAAATCTCATTAGATGGGTAATCTACTGTATTGTATATGTATACAAAAACGAAGTAGTTTTTGACTTACCTCTTCCAGCTGACCATGCTCAAAGAATCGGGGAGCAGATCGCCTTGGTTACCAGCACGTCCTGTCGATCTCGCCTCTGGATGAGAACATAGTCCAGCAACTGCCAGCGCCGCAACCAAGAGTGCATCCACGTGGCCTTCTCCCGCGTCTGAAGGTGTTGGTCAGCAGGATACGATGTTCCGCACACGTTCGCAGAAGTAGGAGGCCGTTATCGTTACAGCTAACGAGACCGCGGGGACCCAGCACTCCCTGCCAGGCAGCGTGGTCTGTCCCGATGTGGGAGTTGAAGTTACCAAGGACAATCGACCTTCGCACAGTCACCAGGAGGGTGTGCAGGTCCTCGTATAATTTTTCCTTCGCCGTATCAGAGCTCGTCATTGGTGGAGCGTAGGCACTGATGATGGTGGTAAACCTGTCTCCCCGAAGAGTCAGGCGAAGGCTAATAAAGCGATCATTGATACCCTGTGGCAGACAGGGCATACGTCCCACGATGCCGTTTCCGATGGCAAAGGAGATATCAGCGTCACGTCGCCCTGCCTTTGGCCGGCCGTTCCAGAAGAAGGTGTAGCCGGCACCCACCTCCTACAGCTGACCCTGCTCAGAGAATCTGGGAGCTCCTTTTCCCATAGAACGTATTCCACTTCAACTTTATTTCTTGAAATGCATACTTTCCAATACTTACGTATTTAGTAAGACCGCAATGTCTTGCTCCAAGCCGGATGCTGGGAAAATTGAGCCATTCACGAAAGTCTAACGCGAGAACAGTTAGCATTTCTACACAGATGTCGGAACAAGCAGATTTTACCAAAGTCTGTACACGTGAAACCTGCCATTAAGACTACCCTGGAATACCAAATTGTGATCCGTTACGGGCGAAGCATGTTTTAGGCTTTTGTAAATGATGCCTTTTAGCGACTCCAAAGATTCCAAGTTTCTAAAGAGTGGTACATGAAGGTTTTCCGAGAAGAGCTTCCTTCACCATTATTTAAACCCACAAACGACACGAATGCACGGGTTTCAGAACGCGAACGACAGAAGAAGAGGATTGTTTTAGGCAGAAAATGGTTAAACATTTTACAACAAACTGACCTTAACCAGAGGTGTTGAAAGAAGGTCGTAAATATGTCATCGATCATCCTCAAAACAATGGAAGAAAGTGGGCTTTCAAAAGGCCTGAAATAAAATAATTCTGACTCAAACTATTTGGGGTTTCTTGCAAGCTTGAAATCCATCATATCGACTGCGAACCTCACAGAAGATGAACGGTTTACTATCCGAAATAGTATCATATAAGCTTCAAAAGACTGGAAACATTTTTCAGTACTATCACACGAAGACAGGAAGGCGTTAAAGGGTCTAAAACTGAGAAGGAGGTGCGATTGCGGTTTTAAACAAAACAGACGGTTCCACTTTAACAACATATGCTACATGTCGCTATGCGACCGCCTGCGAGGGCTCTAGTCTGAGCTCCAGGGTACAACGGAACATACATGTTCCTTAAGCAGATCGGTGAGCAATATACTATCATATATATATACGAAATGAAAAGTGGGAAATGGAATTATCACAGTAGAAAGCTTGGTGGGGGCAGACAGGCAGACATGCGTTGGAGGGGCGTCGAGAAACGTGTTAAGATAAATGTCGGGAGTGACGGAAGGTGTTAAAGTCTCGATTGTGGTTCACGCGTCCGTGGGTCGTGGGGGAGGATACCGCATCCGTGGATTTCCACTCGGTCAAACATGGATAAGCTATTGTTGGTTTAAGGTCAACACGAGTCTGTGAGACGTGCACGTAGACCTTCGTAATGTGCATCCAGATCGACATGGCGGTTGATGCTGTTTGCGTTGGAGTGCCAAGCTTCAAGGAATTCTCGTGCCTGCTTGGTGTTAGCCATGGCGACCACTTCGGTTGCGTCCCAATTGAAGCGGTGGTCACAGTCCACGGTGTGCGCAACCACGAGGGACAACGGATCGCGTCAGCGAATGGCCAGTTTATGTTCGTTTATGCGGATTCGAAGTTGTCAACCCGTATGGCCTACGTAAGCGCTAGAGCAATTTGCACACGGAATGCGGTAAATTACATTCGTTTGCTTCCCTCACTCCCGACATTTATCGTAACACGTTTCTCGACGACCCTCCAACGCATGTCTGCCTGTCTGCCCCCACCAAGATTTCTAGTGGGATAATCCCAATTCCCACTTTTCATTTCGTCTGACGACGGGCCGGTATAAACTGCTTGAAACTGGATTTTTTCTGACGAACCTTCTTTTTCATATATATATATATATATTGCAGAGAGGAGACACGACAGAGAATATGGGTAGATTAATACAGTCTGTTTCGGGCTTATTCTGCCTTCATTCAGCCAATCATAACCCTGACTACCAGCTGGGACTGGAAACACACACATGCACTCGAGAACGGCGCAGACAGTCCACACACTGGGTCTAGCAGATGGGTCATAAGCTCTTCATCGAACCGAAATTCCTCAGTGTCTCACCACCTGTCATTCTCTGTCACTGCAGATCGAGTATTTATTCAAACAGGAATAGGCGCACACCGATCTAGTGGCTTCCCGAAGCAAACAAGCTCCGTATATATATATATATATATATATGATAGTGTCTAGCTCACCGATCTCCTAAAGGAACATTTATGTTCCGTTGTGCCCTGGAACTCAGACTAGAGTGTTCACAGGCAGTCGCATAGCGACGTGTAGCATATGTTGATAATGTAGAACCGACAAAGACAAGGGAGACCGGAATGGCCATTTCTGGCTTATTAGCCGTCATCAGCCAGTCATACCCAATCCCAAGTGTGGAACACCTGGGATTCGAACCCGCGACCTTTGGTATTTGAGTCGAACGCTCTACCATTGAGCCACGGGCTCGTTGCTTTGTCGGTTGCGATCGGGAATATGATGATAGTGTGTGGCTCACCGATCTTCTAAAGGAACATTTATGTTCCGTTGTGCCCTGGAACTCAGACTAGAGAACTCACAGGCAGTCGCATAGGGACGTGTAGCATATGTTGATCGGTGAGCCACACACTATCATCATATTCCCGACCCAAATGTTCATTGAAGTTTCGGGTCTGACCCTAAAAAGTCATGTCCGAATCACCTGACTCCATGTCCTGCACTTAATAATTTCAGAAATTATTTACCCGATTATTCTCTGGAGTCCATATACCAGAAACCGCATAGAGAACGCTGGGGGACCCACTGAGGAGCCGAACCCCTCGTTGCTGTGTCACACAGCAGCAGAAACATCGGCGAAACACGTGTCTGGGCTTTTAGCTAGTATCTATGTCGGAAGTACGGTATAACATCTTTGTCATATATATATATATATATATATATATATATATATATATATATATATATATATATATATATATAGGCGATCACGGGAACCATGGTTAGATTGTCCTGATGTTTCAAAACCAAACACGGTTACAGCGTTGGATGTAAGTATTGTACCGCACCTCGCAGTATTTATAGGTGGTAACGCTAAGATTAATACGGGATTACTAAGTCTGTCGAACCTAAGTGGTGGAGGGGCCGGTTCGGGGTGGAGATCCTCAGTCATCATGCTGCTTGATGAGGAGGGCGGTGTTTCACCCTTGGTGATCATCCTTTACCTGTATACTGGGACCGTGGTGGGCGGAGTGATGGCGGGCGATGGTTTGTTCTCAATCTGGTCGTGGCCGGCGTTTGCACGTTGGCAGTAGTCGTAAGTACCCCCATCGACCGAATTTACCGTCCCAGGCTGTTAATTTTGATTGCGATCGCACCTCCGTGTGTTTTCACACCTGCCAAATAAGTTGTCGAGCCAACCGAGGCGATAACTGTTCCTTCTTCGGCTCCGGGTTGTGTTGCGATTGCGTGCGTGTCCGCCATGGACTCACCGATGTTCGAATGCACGTTAGGCCCAAGCTTGCGTTGGCTCTTTTGTTCAATAAGATGCGTCCGGAGGGCTTGGTAGGCCACAGGAAGCGTTACACGACGATTGCTGGAGATTGTTCCCGTGTTCCAGGTCTCGATTGTTCCCCTTGCCACGCGGTCACCTCCTTGACCTAAAATTTCGGTATTCTGGAAGGCCAACGTGTTTCCAGAGTCTGTGCAGTGTTCCGCCACCGAAGAAAATGGGTCCATCCTTCTTACTGCCCTCACGTGTTCTCCGACTCAGGCTTTGAGCCGTTTCCCGGTCTCTCCAATGTATTTAACTGCACAGAAATTACATTGAACCCAGTAGATGACGTTTGTTGTTTCACCTCGTGACAGGGGAGTCTTAGGTTTCATAAACAGATAACGAATGGTTGACTCCGGCCAGTGGGTGATGCCGATCCCCAGCATTCGTTCATTTGTGGTGGAATGCTTCGTGCGTTGATATACATGTAGGCTTCGACTTCATGCGAGGTCTATTTCTAACTCACGACATTCTGCTCTAGTAGCTGTGTGGTCATACGAATTGGCTTGATTCAGAGGCAAGGAGAAAATCGTACTATCTGGTCTTTCCTTTGCCCTTAATCTGGAAGGCAAATTCCGTTGAATATACACTAAAGGACTATTTTCAAAATAAATTCTATTTGTAGCGTTTTCTTTACTCGTTTGTTTACATGGACAAGCATTGTGTACATTACAAGCTTCAGGATAATTTGCTAACCCGATTCCTCACTTTTTCAGATTTTTCTGCTTTTCTAAAAAATAAGTATTTCTGACTAATGTTATATTAAATTTTTAAACCAAAATATGACTTTTTAAAGATGGTCGATTATTTACTCCTGTATAACTTTAGGGATGCAGTGTTGGCTGATTTCGCATAACAGGCCGTATCTCATAAAATCCCTGAGGTAGGGCAGGTACTGTACTAGATTCAGTCTCTTTGGACCTCTCTGGACGTAGCGCAACAACAATCTGACGACCTCGACTTTGCATTTCCGAAAACCCCTGCCTCGAACCCCATGGCGTCCACGGAAACGACCAACCCCCCACCCCCCAACACCGGTGATCACACTCCCGACGCCCTCGATCACCGATATCACTCTGTTTGCTGCGACCGCCATTCCTCCCACTCTCAGCACCGTACCAAAGTCCCGCCAATTTCTGCTCGCACCACCACCAGCACTGGGGCCTCGATCGCAACCTGTCCTAATTGCGATCGCGCATTCACCCCACGCAACGCTCACTTGCGAACCCATCGTACAGTGACCGGGGCACCAGCGCCCGTAGCACCAAAATACACCAACCGTAGCGTATGGGCCTATTGGGCCACATGAGCCTCAACGAAAACCTGCGGTAGAACTCCGCCGACTATACCACGACACCGCGCTTCTCATCAGTACATAGCACTCAAATAACCAAGCCCAATATCACAAAACAAATGCCTGTAAACGACACCTCTCACGTAAGTGGGATGCGTTTTCCTCGGCCCCTCCGCTGCATATGAGATAAATGCCATGGCTTGGAAGACTGCCGATTGTATTCAGATTTCGCAAGCTATTCGAAGTGTGTTTGTGTGGAGTAGCAACTGGTGGACTGAGAGCCAGGCTGCAATGATTCCCTCTTAACGCGACCTCAAGCACTCTCACCCATGTGAAATCTGAAACACTCATCCCATCTGCTGTGAAATTCTGATGTTAGTGTTTTGGGAGCCAGGTCGTGTACGTGGCACGCGCAGACGAGATTATTAGATATAATAACATCTCCACCCATTCCCTGCACCAGTTTACTGACAGGCTCGGATGGTGGCTAGGGCCTGCGGATGGTAATAGAGGGTTATTTCGACCACTTAGCATATATTCTATAAACAACCGCATGCACTTCACGCTATCACAGTGTGCAAAAGGTCGTGGCTTGGAAGGTTGTTAACTGACGGGATAACTCGGACCGTGTGGTCAGCCCAGTGCGTGTGCGGAGTGGCCGATTGTTTAACTGAGAGTCAGGCTACAATGGCGCCTTATTAATGTGGCTTCTAAGAGACTCCCACTCAGTTGGATCAGAGCCGGTGTGGTGACACGCCCTCAGAGGAGGTTCCGGTAGCGCCTGCTACCGCCTCCGGTTTTATTGACTTGGTCATGAAACCGGGCGCAGGTGGGAGAGGGGTGGAGTGCGGTATATGCAGCGCAAGTCTACTCTCACTAAAAGCTAATTCACGCGGAAGCCACCGTGCCTGTGCCACCTTATTGAAGAGTCCACGGTGGACCTAGTCGAAACCAACGGTTAAAATGACGTGAGAAATGAGAGCCGGTGAGATTTTGGCTGCCTTACCCCGCCCACGGCTTCACGCTCAACAGAGCATGTAAACGAAAGCACGTCTCGAACGCTGTCTGCCCGTTTCAAAAGCTTGAATTCTTACTAACTAATGACGAAATCGTTGCTTGTGGCCTAAACGCACTGTCCATGGGCCAAATACACGGGCGGGTTATCCAGCTTCGGTCATCGGCACTAGGCTTCAATGTCTCAAATCATAACAGGTTGGGTGTGTGGAGCCGGGCATAAAACTGGAAAATGGGCGTACATTCGAGGAGATTAGACCAGCGGTCTTGCGAAATACACCCAGACGTGGTCTGGTTAAAAGCGAGCGAGATAAGAACAAGACAATGGGAACTGACCAGAGAATGCCGCATGAAACAATAATTAGTCAGCGAATATGTGGCTACTAATATATAGTTAGTAGTAAAACAAGAAAAATATAACTGACAAGCGTAATGTCACAAGGGAGAGCAAGAGATATCGTTATACACGACGAGTGGTCCACAGTTAAGTAGATGGAGTAGTAGAGTTCGAGGCAGGACCATGGTGATGTTGGGAAAGCCCCTCACGCGCCTTGAAGGCAGCCTTCATTTCCAGCCGCCGCTTGGCTCGAGAGAATTTGTTATTTTCTTTCTGACGTTCGACGCGGCGTGCCTCCGCCAATTGGCTTTGCTCGCCATTCAGCAACTCGTCTACCCGCAGTCGTAGACGTTCGCGAGCCAACTCACGGTTACGGTGCAACTGCCGAGACTCCTTGATAAGAAAGAAAGAGAAGGAGGTTGTCGGAACAAAATCGAGAGCTGGGAGAATAACAATAACTGTCGTCTCCATCAACTTCGTCGGCATAAGCACAATGATCACACATATTCTCAAAGAAATGCCTGAAAACAACGAATAATGACCATCGAAATGCACTTAAAAGTGGAAGGCGAACACCTTTTAAAATTTTAGTTTATCGCAAAGAATGGCTAAAATCGAACAATCGGCAGGAATGAGTACATCACTGAAACTCACAAGGGTTGACGCAGGGGATGTAGACAAACAATTTTCACCATATTATCCTCCGAATTATAAACTAATATACCAAGGTTGGATCTTGATAGAAATTCTGAAATGAAAGTTATTCCTCGAAAAGATTTGAGCAGGTGTATACCGAGTGCGCAGTCGGCGATGGCATGTCCCGGCTGGGAAATGCACGATGTTATTTTGAACGGCCAAACCGGCTTGTGCCCACGTCGCAGTTGGGAAGCAAGCGCGGTTGAAAAATCCGATCGACTATCCTAAAAACTTCACTTGCATTGACAAGAAGACCACTGCCTACCAGGTCTGTGGCCTGTTAACCATCATCGATTATACTTTTTACGTTCGCAATGGCAGCCTTCCTCGCGTAAAAGTAGCCTTTCAGACCAGAAGGGGGAAGACAGTTAGATGTACAAGCTATACTAGGGCGAGGGAGAGAACAAACAGCACGTTAGTAGGCAGTTGCGTAGCGTCAAGGTTGTTGGGCCTCTGCTCGAACGCCCAGGCTCTGTCCGCATCCAGCCAATCAGCGGAGGACGCTGGTATCAAATACCACGCGGATGCCGAAGCAAATCGGTAGAGAACGTGAGGCGGACAGAAGGGCGGCATGAGCAAATGGTTATGCTGGTGAATCGTGGGAGCAGACCGCCGCATGCAGACTTCATACAACGACCAGTCCAACCAGGAGCAGCGGTGACAGCAAGTATAGTATATATGCTGATAAAAAGACATAGTCATCACAGACTGCCTTGTCTTTGTCACTAATCTCCTTCTGCCTATATCTGGATGTGCCTAGGGCGCTAGCTGACGTGCTGCCGACCGATGGGATAGCTTCGTTCACATTAGAGTATTTGGCGATGACGGGAAAAACTGCGACTAATGGTGCGGCTCGAGAGTGAGCACCAAGACAGAGCGTTCGTCAACGAATGCAGTCAATATTCCCGATCTAAACCGGCAATACAACGAGTCCGTGGCTCAAGCGTTGGGCTTCTGTCACGGGTTCGAGTCTCGGCTGGGGCAGCACCACCTGGAGTTTGGTATAGCTGGCTGATGACAATTAATGAGCCAGAAATGGCCATTCCATTCTACCCTGTCTTTGTCGGCATTCTTCAGCTGAAAAACTGAGTTAGGCGGAAGTTACTCCTTCTCAGGGTGGCCGCTATGGCACCCCCACTGATGTTAGGTCCAAGCCACCCTTTCTGTAGCCTGGTCCATGCAGTGGAAACCAGGCGAGTGTCGACGGGCTGCTTTGCTGTGTCATTTAGTTGAGAGGCTGGGACAATCGACTTGTGCATGGATGAGAGAAGAGAGTGAGGACGACATTGAAGAATTCATCCTCATGGCACAATAAACCCATTCTTGGCACAATAATACAGTTTTCAGATCTGAATATAACACAACGCAGTAAGAGTAGTGCATTGGAAGATTTTCGACTGATGGGAGGCTTTTTTTAAGTGACTGAGAGTCGGACTGCAAGGGCTCCTTGCTAACGTGACTTCGATGGCCCTCACAGGTATGTGGGATCCGAGTCGCTCTCCTGTCTGCCACGCGCAGACGGGTAGTTAGGCTTGTCAGCCAATGCGTCCTAGAAAAGCCCTTTGGTAGTTCTGACTACGTCTTGCCAGCAGAGCCAGGTAAGCAGGGGAGGAGAGATTACGGTAGATTGTATGCATGTACGACTTACAAACAGAAAAATCCCTGTCTTGTGCACAATACTTGGGGCAAGAGACGGATGTCTTCCTTTGCCAGCAGTAGGGGGTGTCGGACAACAAAACTTTCTCTCACTCTAACCTTACCGAGTGCGTCATCTCGGGCACGTAGACTACTATTCTATATAAAAGTTGTGGTTGGAATCTCTAATTTGACTTTCATGTCATTTGGAAATGAAATGAATGAACCTGTCTCAGTCCTGACTGCTGGCCACAAGACCAATTTTTCCGCCTTAATCGAAAACCTATGTAGCGGGATGAAAAGAGAAGTCAATGGGGAAGTTGCAGGGAAAAAGTTAATTTTCGTCCGACGTTTCGGACTACTGAGTTGAATTCAGTCTCAATCCCTAGCTTTGGGACGCAAGTTACACCAACTAGCACGTAGCCTTTCAGAACTTACAGTCTTGCAAAAATGCCTGGACCCGAATATATGGACGCGTGTGACCTTAAATTTTGAAATTGTAAAATTCGAATATGCTTGCGTAAAAATATCAAACGACTGTGTTCTCGAGCCCTGAACTTGTAATTTTTAAAGCTGCGAGCATGCTTGATCTAGCCGGCCTCGATTATGTCATAGATAGTACCTCTCCACGCGTGACGATCAACGGCAGAAGATCTGGACAGCTCAATCGACGAAGGCCGATTTCCAGAATTCCAAGAACATCTCCCATGTCCTGAAGAACTGTGTCGAGCCCGGTTTTCAACTGAACCCCTCTTCGACAGCTGCACTTAGCAGTGCCGGATCGAGTGCAGTAACACTGAGACCGCGAGGTGGGCGACGACGAACGTGTTCAAATCATCTCAGTCACCCTTTTTGAATGGCTTAGGATATCCTTGCCATGTTATCGCAACGGGTGTGGACTGTCTCATTTGAGATGAAGTCGGTGTACTTCACTCAAAGGATGGTCCGCAAGCCGCGGTCAAATACATCCAGTTTTCGCTAATCTTTCATGCGCATAACCCAGCATTCACAGCCATAGAGAAGGACAGATAGAACGGATGAAATCACTTCATGGAGCCAGGGTGCCAGTGGGTCGGGACAATACTTGAAGATTTCAGTGGGTATACCATGCTCTCCAGGTGCTTTGTTGTTGCGCAGCCTTCGTATGGCATCAGCGACTTCGCTTTCAGAAAGGGGCTTGCATGACACTGCATAGGTAGGAGAGAGAGGAGACTCCGCTGCAGATGAGGTGCAGAGTTCGGTATCCATTTGAGAAGGCGCTCGAAGAGCTCACACCAGCACTCGACCATGGCCGAGTTGGCCGTAATAAAGCCGCCATTCACGTCACGAACAGAGTTACTCAGTGCAGACAGCTTATCACTAACTTGCCGGATAATTTGGTAGAGTTTTCGAGTGTCATTAATGTTTGATGCCTGCTCCATGGAGGACGCTATTTCAGCTTAATATTTATTCCGGTCCTCCTTAGCCGATTTTGCCATCATCTTTCGGAGGTGGCAGAAGGAAGCACTGTTGCCGGACCTGGATGGAGCCGTCTGAGCGAACAACTACAGAGTTCTTCAGTCACTGCGGCGGAGCTGAGTATATCCAAGAATTTCGTCAGCTGCCCTATAGAGTGATGTTTTTAGTGATGGCCATTGGCAACTACCTTCTCCATCGGTTCGGTTCTGCTAATCCAGTCACTGCGGCGGAGCTGAGTATATCCAAGAATTTCGTCAGCTGCCCTATAGAGTGATGTTTTTAGTGATGGCCATTGGCAACTACCTTCTCCATCGGTTCGGGTCGTAAAACAGGACACGATTTCCCTACTCAGGGCCTTGGCAGTGGTGGGTTACCGGACTTTGGCGACATTGAGGCGTCAAGCAAGTGACATTTTGAGCTGGGATAAGAGGTGAACTTTCAAGCGTGTGCCAACGAGAACATGGTCAGATTCATGGGCGTTAGCAGTCTCGGCACCACACAGAGATCGGCTACCATGAACCCACCTGCGAAAGCTTGATCTGACAGGCCGGATGACCGTCGTTTGAATACCAGGTCTCTAGGTGAACTGGTAATTGTTAAGGCTTTTGAAATTGAGCCGCCATCTTTTCTGCTCTCCATTCGCATGTGAATCCTCTTTTATGTACGTAAATTAGCCTATTTCACCAATTATATACATGAATTTTAACACTATTTGTTTATTCGAACAACAAAAATGAGGTTATCAGCGCACGACGCTGGCAACATTTTGAAGGAAGGCCAAATTTATCGATATTTTGAGACGCATTCAAGGACGATTCTTCACGGCAAATGGAGGACATTTTTGCTGAAATTTTTGGAATTTACTTTCAAAATAAAGCGTAGCTCTCTCTCTCTGTCAAGGCTGCGATCATGCCTGATTTAGTCGGCCTCGATGATGTCATGAATTGTACTTCTGCACGCGTGACGACTCGCGGCAGCAGAACATGAAAGCTCAACCCATTCTTTTCTCCAGCGATGGACGACGAATACCGAAGGTCCAAGCACTACCTATATTTCTTGCTGAACCATGTCGACTCAGGTTTTTATTGAGCCTCCTCTTCAACGCCTCCAAGTGGGCAACGGCACAGGATCGAGAGCTGTAGAGCTGGGCTCGTGAGACGGGCGACGGAGAACTTGTCCAAACCACCCGAGTCGTCTTTCTTAGATGGCTTGAGATATCCTCGCAATATTGTCGCAGTGAGTGTGGACTGCCTCGATTGAGACGTAGTCGGTATACTTCACTCGAAGGATGGTCCTTAGGCACCGATGGCCAAATACATCAAGCCTTTGCTCATCTTCCACACGCAAAGCCCAGCATTCAGAACCGTAGAGGACGGCCCACCGGACGGATGCAAGTTACACGCGGATCATTTTGGCGACGGAGATGTCACCCGTGTAACCACAGACTGTAGATCACCAAAGCTTGAGGCTAGCAATTCGATATCATAAGCGTAGTCTAGGTCATTCAGGCGGCGTCTGGGTGCAAATTCTACAACATCGGAACCGTGTAGGACCCTCCCAAGAATCCAGTTAATGACACAGTTGAATAAATCGGGCGACAGAATGCAACCTTGTTAAACACCAGATCGGATATCGAAGGGTTGGGAGATATTATGTACAAGGACTCGCGCAGTGGTGGAGCGATAGTAGGCCTTGATCATGGCCGGCACAAAATCTAGATCCATTATTCGCCACAGGGACTCACGATGGATGGAATCAAATGCAGCAGAAAATTCAATAAAGCAGACGAGCATCGGTTGCTGTTAGCCATGGTGGAATTCCCGAATGCGCCTCAACGTGAATATCTGGTTCAAGCATACATGCCCAGATCGGAATCCGGCTTGGTTGGGCCGCATCCTAGAGTCACGTACATACTGAAACCGTTTGAGAAGGGTATTAGTAAAGACCTTCGCAACAACGTCGATGAGACTTATGCCGTAATAGTTCACAGACTTTGTGTTATCTACAATTTTGAAGACAGGTAAGAAGCTGCCCAGACCCCACTCACACTCCACACTTGCTCAATGACCTCATGGAGCCAGGGCACCAGAGTGTAAACACAGGCCTTGTAGAGTTTTGTTGAAATACCATCCTCTCCAGGCGCCTTGTTCTTGTGCAGCCTCTATACTGCATCAGCAACTTCTCCCTCGAAAAGGGAGTCGCGAGACACTGCATAGGCTGGAGAGGGATGAAACTCAGCTGTAGAGGAGAGCAAGGGTGTGATTAGTTGCTCATCATAGTTGAGGAGGTGCTCGAAGTGTTCACGGCGGCGATCGATCTTGGTCGAGTTGTCAGCAATAAAGTCCCCATTCACATCGCGAACAGAGTCACTAAAGGTCGAGGGCTTCCCACTAACTTGGCGGACAATTTGGTAGAGTTCGCGAGTGTCACCAACGTTTGAGGCCTGCTCCATGCAGATAGCTATTTCAGACCAATATTTCTGCCGGTCATCCCTAGCCGACTTTGCTGTCATGTTCAAGAGTTAGCGGAAGGAAGCACCGTTATGGAACCTCGCTCGGCCGTTTGAGCAGACAACTGCAGGGTTCATCCACTGATCCAGTCATTGCGGCGCCGCTGGGTGAATCCGAGAATTTTCTCAGCTCCTCCATAGACGGATGTCTTCAGTGATGAACATTGATCACTGTCTTCCCTGTCGGCTTGGGCTGTAAAATGGGACTGGATTTCTGCGTTCAGGGCCTCAGAAGTGCTGGGTTGCTGGATTTTCGCGATATCAAGGCATCTCGCACGTGGCATTTTGGGCGCAGATGTGAGATGAAATTTCAGACGTGTGCGAAAGATAACATGTTCAGACCCGTAGTCGTTACTATTTTCAGCACCACGCATCGATCTGCTATTGTGAACCCAGCTGCTGAACCTTGAACCAACTAGAATGTAGTCGAGCTGACTTGCGGCATGAACGGCGTTTTAATAACAAGTCAGCATATATTTGTGGCGGTGCTGGAAGCACGTGACAAACGGTCGGTTCAAATCAGCAAAATTCAGTATTTTATCACCATTTTCACATCGAGAGCCAAGCCCAAACCGGTCAGTAAGGTGACGGTTTGAAGAGTCCCCGGGTCCAGTCCTGCCATTCCAGTCCCCCGCAACAACCAACAGAGTAGAGCGAGGGAGTCTTTCTACTAATTCCTGCAGTTGCGCGTAGAAGGTCTCCTTATCGCCCTGTTCGGCAGCTGATATTGATGCGTACACGGAGACGACAGGGATGCTGGTAACGTTACCCTTCAGTTTCACGGTTGGCTTGCTCTGAGTGGGCAATAGCCAACCGTGTCTACTAGACGAGTCAGTTGGGCTACTGTGGTACAGGGTGAAGTGGAAGTTGACTCCCGGGATCTTTATTTATCTTGCACCTGAGTCGGGGATTCGAACTTCAGACAGACAACATAAATCCACGTGATACTGATGAAGACTGCGTGCCATCAGACTTTGGGTACCTGGGTGCAGAAAAGTTCGCAAATTCTAGCATCCAATACCAATTATCCGTTCACGGTTGAGTATTCCAGCTCGTATACTGCTCGCCCACACTACCGGACCAGGGGTGCGGGGCACATTAGTTCCCGCGGATGCCATAGCATGGATCGTAGTACTGTAATCGCACATTTTTCATGAGGTTTCTAGGGGATTTTTAATCCAGGCGGGTCCCTAACAGCCGCTTTTATTTTCTGTTCGAGGTTGTATACTCTACCGAATTAGCTCAAGAACCTAACCACAAGGCAGTGTCAGCAATCAAACTTATTTAATGACTGTTCACGTTCGCCATGTAAGTGTCTTCGTAGGGATTTGCAGCATTTTTAAAGCAGTCGGCGGGCTATACCTCAGCCCTCCACGCCCTGGTAGCATCGTAGCTGCTGGTCCGCGACTGCTTATTCTTCGGACCCGAGAGTCTGCTTATTTTGCAGCTAACCTTCACTGAAGGCCGTTCCACTATCCGCCACCTGTGGACGCACCGAGGAGTCAGCAACTAGGCTAAAGGGCAACCCGTTTGTTGCGGTGCTGGAAGCACGTGTTCGTGACAAACAGTCGGTTCTGGTGAGCGAAGTGCAGCAGTCTTTCACCATTTTCACAGTGAGAATCAAGCCCAAAACGGCCAATAAGATGAATGCTTGCAGTACACGGTAACGAGGGAAGCTTTCAATAAACAATTGCAGCTGCAAGTAAAACGTCTCTTTGTCGCGATGTTCAGTAGTAGTTGGTGCGTACATGGAGACGATAGAGATGTTTGTAAAGTCACCTTCATTCGCACATAGGCCGTTCGTTCAGTGACTGGTTCCCAAGCAAGTAGTATACGGTTCGCTTGTTGCGAAAGGGTGATCGCCACATTATGTATACCAGAGGAGTCGCGTGGGCCATTGTTTTACAGGGTGAAGTTTGAGTTCGCTCCAAGGATGTTTATTTCCGAGTCAGGAACTCGGACTTCAGACAGGCAGCAGACGTCTACATTGTAGTGGTAAAGGCTGCGCACCGTCAGACATTATGTACCAGGGTCCAGGAACGCTCGCAAATTCCAGCATCCAATACTAAGGGTCCGATTCCGGTTGATTAGTCTAGCTCGCATACCATTCGCCCGCATCACTGGACTATGAGTGCGGAGCGCGTCGGTTCCCACGGACGCCTTAGCATAGATCGCAGTACGGTGATCGGACATATCTCAGCCCGCCGCACCCTGGTAGCACGGTCACTGCTGGTCTGCGACTGCTTACTCGCTAGACCCAAAAGTTCGCTTACTTTACAGCTGGCGTTCACTGAAGACCGTTCTAATATCCACTATTTGTGGACGCGCTAGGTAGCACATTATCGTCATGGACGCCTGCCTGATTGCAA
The DNA here is from genome assembly GCA_017591395.1 of Schistocephalus solidus. Classification (NCBI taxonomy): domain Eukaryota; kingdom Metazoa; phylum Platyhelminthes; class Cestoda; order Diphyllobothriidea; family Diphyllobothriidae; genus Schistocephalus; species Schistocephalus solidus. The sequence goes on along the minus strand of WEDG01015310.1, from coordinate 6,471 downwards.
ACATGAGTGTAGAAGGCAGGACAGAAAACGAGAAGTATTCGGAAATGGGAGAGGTAAAATATCTGAGATGACGGCTGATTGTGCAGTCCTCAATCGGTCAAGGAAAAAAAGAATATATAAATATATAATATAAAATTTAATAAAAACGGCAAATTTACTTGGCACTTCACAATTAGGCCTGTCGGGATGTGTTTTAGTATGACGCAGTTCGCAGTTTTGTTGATTTTCTGTCCGCCTGGCCCCCAACCACAGACAAATTGTTCTTCTAAGTCGGTCTCTTGAAGTGTAAAGCGATCAGTTCGGAGGTTTCCAGTTAGATGGAGGCCAGTAAATGTGAATGATAGCACATTCGTAGCAGCGAGAAAGGGTTTACATATGGTTTTTGGAAATAACAGCATTTCAGCGTGTGGGGCAAGTTCCCGCCACACAGGCCAAAGTGAGCGAAGCCTAGTGATAGAGAAAATGGGTACTAATAAATCAAACCATAGAAATTATTTAAATAATTCAGAAACTAAATACTACAAACATACTTTGTTAAAGTAATACTTGAATGAATCTGTAAAAAATGCTGCCTATTTAAATTATTTGTGTTGCGTCATTGCTGTTGGCATGATCCGCGGGCAGACAATGAGCAACTAACGCTACACTTCAGGATATTCAATAAGTCATCTCCAAAGTTTCAGAACAGCCTTGTCGTAAAACGGCTCTTCAAGCGGCTGACAGTAGACTCCTAAAAGGGGTAGTGATAAGTTTCCTTTTCAGATAAAATGGAAATTGGTGTAGAGCCTTTTAGGTACACTCATTGTGTTTCTCCTACGGTTAAACTAGCAACTTCATTTCTCTTTTTTAGCATGGTGTCTTGATACATAACGCTTTGTAAATTCCCACTCAATCTCCCAAGGATGAAGAACAAAGTTTAGGTAACCGACTGTTGGTGAGAATTCACTATACGTGAGGGCCGCAGACATTCCTTTTTGCAAATACCACACAACATACTAACACGTACAAAAATACTTGAAATTTTCTTGGGGGCCCGTACTTTACAGAATGTCAAATAGACACGACGGTCTGGAGAAACCGACTGTTAGTGAGATTTCACTGCCTCTTCTGACACAAATTGGTTGTCGTAAGGTCACCTGTGCGAACTTAGCAAGCCCTCACATAAGAAATCATAAAGCATATGGGAAAAATATTTTGCACGGCAATTTTGATCACCAGGTGCTGATAGAGTCCTAAAAGACAGACACTGCTCAAAGACCTGACCATAAAAAAATCGGTTAATAGCTCACTGGTTGGCAAAGGTTGTCGTCAAATCGGAAAACATCTGGCACCGCTCAAGCGGATCTGTCTCGTTCATCCCATACACAGTGTACACTCATTGAATAGTTAGGTAAGATCGCTCAATCAACAATTACAAAGGTTAACATTCAGCAAGGGAGATGTACCAGAGGCTTTTTAGCCATACTGTAACCAAGAGGGAGTTCAAAGGCGTTTGCCTATCTTTCCCTTAATAAACTTGATTTGACTTGACTACCTGCGATTCTCCGGCGGTAGTACTGGAGTGAAAAAAAAAACAAGGAAAATATCATATTGGTGTAGAGATAAAGCACGGAACTTCGGCTTTCGGAGCTGCCTTCGTGTAGAGGAGAGGGTTCAGTCGGAGACATCACAAATACCACAACGCAGTTTAAACTATTATCTGTCTAGATGATGACACTTAACAAAAATCTCGACTGTATTACTCGGTTTTTCCTCGTGTGGAAAGGCAAAAGTGACTCCCTGAATGCAAACCGAAGAATCTAGCCAATTAAAGGCGTTTTTGTACAAAGCAATGCCAACAACCCTCTGTCCCCCATGCAATACGAACAGAAAACGTCCAATAAGGCTAAGCCAATTAAAGGCTAGCCAATTAAAAGGTTAGCCAATTAAAAGGCTAGCCAATTAAAGGCGTTTCTGTACAAAGCAATGCCAACAACCCTCTGTCCCCCATGCAATACGAACAGAAAACGTCCAATAAGGCTAGCTAATTAAGGCGTTTCTGTACAAAGCAATGCCAACAACCCTCTGTCCCCCATGCAATACGAACAGAAAACGTCCAATAAGGCTAATAATCGATAAAAATTGTTACAATTCATACTTAAAAGTACACTCTAAAGCTAGACTACGCAAAAATTTCGGTAGAAGGGATACCGCCTAATCATGTTAACGAGCATTTGCTGGGCCACCTCACATCGCCTTCACAAACTGTATGGATTTGACGGGTATGACTTTAAAGCATATTGATCCTGGGGTGAATTTAAGACAAGCACAAACAGCAGGATTTATTGATACCAAAGAATTTTGTGCCTGCTCATTAAACGTTTCCTGTTGCCTCTTAACAAGGTCAAGAATACATCACATGCTGAAGTTGTTCACAAATATGAAAACAAGAAAGTCATAATTCTTAACATACAGACTAGTCGATGCGAATACGCCACGTTCGACACAGCAGAAAATGTAGCGTAAAAATAAGTGGAGATTATCATAAGGACAGATTTTCTACATAATCTAGTTGTTTGCACCGACAAGGTTATCCCTCCATAAGTAGGCTGCTTCTAATTAACGCGGTGTCCGAGCTATCCAATAGTGAGGAAGGATCACTTTGGGTAATATTGTCCATTAGATGTGTGCTTAATGATAGAAAAAGAGGAGCATTGTTTTCTGACGTTGAAATGAGGGTAGACGAGTACTCAACTGGCCTAACTTTCATCTGTTAAATCCCAGTTATCTGAATTAGAAACTCCTTGGTACGTTACTGTGTCATTTTTCCGCTACATTTCTAAGCGACCTCTCTTCTCCTATTACTCGCTATCCATATTATGAGGCGATAAAAGTAGCTGCAAAGCAATTATCATTTTTGGTGTTAAAAAATCCTGTGGTTTGTGCTTGTCTATAATAGACGTAAACCACGAACTAGCTCACTCGGGCAAAAAATTACACACAGTTATATGCGGTACGTAAAGACTAACCTCTGAGTCCTTATTTATCAGAGGTTTGTAGCCTGAAACCAAAAGGATAACGCGTAGTACATGAATTTCGACAGGACACGTAGATACACAAGGCCTATAAATCCGAAAATTGGTCTAGATGGGAACAATTAGACAACTAAGTAATTTTGCAAATTTACCAAATGAAGCAAAAAAGATGGATTCATGGGCTTTATTTCCCATCACACAGAACTCAGGGGGTAGTCTGCAAACGGGGCAAGGGCATCGATGCGGCCGATATAGCACTGATACACGTAAATCTCGACATTCCGAGATAGGACATAGCCTATGCTCATTGGTTAATCTATAATAAGATTCCGTGCTGTGATTGGTTGGCATGATAGTGTGTCTAGAGTGGGCGCTGGAAGCGGGCAGCACACTTTTATTTCTCGTGGCTTGCGTACGCACGTGGTTGACCGTAACTCAGCCTGCCCCTCTGTCGAACCCTATTTCTCATTTACATTGCTTAACTGTTTACTATTTCAATTTATTTTGTTTATTAACCATCTAAAATGTATAGGCAGCCCAGTAAAAGGACCATTAGAAGGCATGTTGCCCGCGATGTCGCGGAAATATACCGCGAAGTTAATGAGGAAATAAATAGATAAAGATTAAAGTGCACACGAGTTAAACATGACAAGGAAAGCACGTCAGCAATGCCTAGTGCTCAAACTCTGATGGATATGCCCGTTGATTTAGATAATTCCACTGATGAGTCCAAAGACAGCGAGGGATATCCCTCGAATTGCTACAGATGTAGTAATTCATCATCCGATGAGGAGGAAAGCAGCACAGAGAGTGGTATCCCTTCGCATACGTCGATTCAGGATAGGGTAAGGGAATGGGCTATTGAATCAAACATTACCCATAGCCACCCACGTAATGTTTCGATAAATTTTTAAATCGCTTGTCCCAGACATGCCCACAGACCCCGATCACTGCTGAGGGCATCTTACAGCTTTCGAGTTAGTAAAAATTGGTACTGGGGAATATGTTCACCTAGGATTGGGGAGTAAAATTAAGCGACTCCTGGAGGCGAGAAGAATTCCTGAAGGTGAGAATGAGATTGTAGTTAATTTAGCTATCGATGGGTTACCCGTTTTTCGGAAGACCAATCTAGGATTTTGGCCAATTTTAGCAATGGCTATCCGTCCTTTCATTAGTGCTGTATTCCCAGTTGCTATTAACCGTGGAAAGGCAAGCCAAATGATGCTCTAGCTTTTTAAACAAACGTGGATGAAATAAACCAGTTACAGTTAACTGGTATTAGTATAGATAGCTTTTGATCAGTCAGTCAGTGGTGCGCGTAGCAGCAGTTATATGTGATGCACCGGCTAGATCTTTTGTTAAGCAAATCAAGAATGTTAATGCATATCATGGATGCGTGAACGGTGCAGAGATAGCCAGTATATATTGATAAAGTTGTATATGTTGGTGATGAAAATATGGATAGAAAGGACGATGACTTCAATCTGCCTTTGGATCGGCGACACAGGGCAGGAGTTTCACCCATTCGCTGCCTGTTAGTGATGTCTCATATATAATTTTCCTTAGATCCACTTCTAACCTAGTATATCTAGGTGTAGTGAAGAAGTTGATTGCATGTGGGTTAGGAATCGAAGGTATAAGCTTTGAGCGGTGTAGTACCCTCCCAGCTGCTCCACCTCTTCAGTGGAAGAGGTAATTCGTCGTCTGTTGTCGCTTAATGTATACCTATCAGCTTAATTTTCACAGCGTGGCAGGAACTTACAGGAATACGATTCTTGGAAGGGCACAGATTTAGGCAGTTTTTCCTATACCTTGGAATAGTAATTCTGAAAGACATATTACCGAAAAGTAACTGGAAACATTTGTAAAGCGCATTTTTATGCGATTTTCGATGATGCTATCGCCTTAGAACTGAATTTCCAAGGACGGAAAGGAAAAGATGCGTTATCAGGATCCAAAATTTATGAACTTAATACAGATGGGTTATAACATATCTTGTTAATTTCAAACAATTTAGAGCTGTACGTTAGTGGAATGGCGGCGGCCGTCTAAAACCTTTATGATTTGGAGGCCGCATTTGTAAGAAGCGCCTGAAAAGGTCCCTCGACGCCGCCGGCAAGAGGTTAAAAGGCACGTCCCTGAATTACCCTTTTATGGTCAGTTGATTTTGCTTCCCATATTGCTTTAACTGTCTATTTTAGAATGCCACCCAGGACTAGCACCTCCACCCAAACCCCCATCTTGACAACCCGCCTAACCACTGATTGAACGTAATCCACAACCCCGTATTGTTTTATATTAAGTAGACGAATATCCATTATTGTACATATATTATAATTGACGTTTTATAATACACATTTTTTATATTTCCCATCAACTGTGCTTTACATTTTTGACAAAAATGGGAAATAGCGACTGCAGTGGCGTATACGCGAGCTAAATAGGAAGGGAAGTAATGGTTACGTTGCTGGCGGTCACGGTAAAGGAATAATAATGGGCGTTCCGTATGTATCCGTTTTAAATGGGGTAACGTAGAAGCATCCGACCCTTTTTCGTCTATTTCGACAAATCTCGACATTTCGATATTAGGCGTATATCGGCATAGAGGACAAAGTCGATATACAGTCAATATTTGTATCTCGACATTTTCGATATCCGGGCGATATACGGCTGATATAGATTGCTATTAGGGTAATAGAAGTAGCATGCTAGAAGTAGCTGCATGCTATATCGATATTTTACGTATATCAGTGTAGATTGAGATAGCCTATGGCATTTCCCCGGAAATGCCATAGGCTATGCGGGGAAGCTGGCGCATAGAAGTCATGTTGATGACATAAGCATTTCTCGTATTCTATTCTATTGAAAAACAAATCAAAATGCTGCTTAATTGCCTGGGACTTGAATACAGATTGATGAAGCGTCCAAGACATAAATGTATGTCTTGTACGCTTCGGGGCTGTGGATTACGTTCAATCAGGGTTAGGCGGGTTGTCAAGATGGGGGTTTGGAGTGGAGGTGGGCAGTCCTGATGGCATTCTAAAAATGAGACAGCTAGCAATATGGAAGCAAATCAACTGACCATAAAAGGGTAATTCAGGGACGTGCCTTTGAACCCTTGCCGGCGGCGTCGAGGGACCTTTTCAGGCGTCTTTACAAATGCGGCCTCCAAATCATAAAGGTTTAGACGGCCGCCGCCATTCCACCTAACGTACAGCTCTAAATTGTTTGAACTAACAAGATATGTTATAACCAATCTGTAATAAGTTCATAAATTTTGGATCCTGATAACGCATCTTTTCCTTTCAGTCCTTGGAAATTCAGTTCTATATGATAGACATCGAAAAATCGCATAAAAATGCGCTTTACGAATGTTTCCAGTTACTTTTCGGTACTATGTCTTTCAGAATTACTCATTCCAAGGTATAGGAAAAACTGCCTAAAATCTGTGCCCTTC
>WEDG01015297.1:0-11491 GCA_017591395.1 Schistocephalus solidus | reverse complement strand
TGCAGAACAATAGGTTCTGTTATGACCACTGAGTCAATTGTCGGGACCTCTTCCGCACTATAGTTATCAGCGGTTAGATTGGCTTCTCTCGTAAAAACCGACTGAAAGAACTCAGATAGATGCTCAGCCTTTTCTTCGTCCTTGCAAAGTTCGACGCCTTCATCCGTTTTTAACAAAGGGATGGGGTCTTTATTTCGAGTGCACTGCCTAATGTAGTTGTAGAAGAGCTTCGGGTTTTCTGTAGAAGAGCTTCGGGTAGGGTAGGGATGCCTTGTATGGCCGTCTCCGAATTTATGTGTCCGGTAGGTGAATTAATTAACGTCCTTGGTTTCTCATATGAAAGGAAGAGTTGCGTGTTGGAAGCCTACTCTCGGAAGGGGAAGCGTAATGTCCTAGCCTCAAAATAAACCGGAAAGCTTCGTTCATTCGGCAAATCCGTAGTCCGTTTACCTCAAGTTCACAAACTTTAGGAGATTTGTAGCTCAGTCGTCCAGGCTTCAGACTCCTACCCCTCTCCCGGCAGGACATGTGAACAGTAATGGCCCGTACTACAGGGAACTCAGAGCTGCAGTTAAGGTTAGGGCTTGGTTTGAGTTCAGAGTAAGGGTTAAGACCGAGGTGGGTAGGGATGCCTTGTATGGCTGCCTAAACAGGACAAGGGAATAGGAACCGTCCCGCCCACTTGAAAGTGGTGGCCTTACAGTAAATTTTAGGATCGATATATATAGCCGTGTCTTAAAACCGACCATAACCCTAACATAAAACTAAACTGCTACTTCTATCTTAACCCTAGCCCTAACTTCAATGTACAGTTAACGCGATAAAGACCTTAACCATTAGCCTCATCCTGACCCTGATTCCAAATCTGACGTTAACCGCATACCTAAACCTAAAACCAAACTTAAACCTAACCGCTCACCTTAATACTTACGATAATTTCCCCGGAATTTTATAGCAAAGTCACACGTATTGTGGACAGTTCCTAGTTCCTTGTCCTTACCAAGGATGGTTGTAGGGGTGTTGCTGTTGTCTTGGGCATGGACGTGTGGAGTCAACCGGGAAAATTGGGTTCCTGTGTGTGTGTGTGTTCTCCAGTTCGCCTGATCCAGGCTGGGCCACGACCCGGTAAGGATCACTTATATAGCACATTAGTGGACATGAGAACACGAGCGGCCAACCAGAGTGATAGAGGTGGCTTTGTGCATAATTCCAGAACGGAAAAATACCCAGGTGTGCTTATCCCGACGGTAATCCTACAATGAATCTAAACCATAGCTCTCATCTTAGCCCTTACCCAACATGAAACCTAACACCCCAGTTAACACTGATCCTAACAATAACCCTAGCTTTTTACCTAACCGTAGGCGGGAGACTGACCCTAATATCTCTGGTTGGGGTTTGTTGTTCGAGTCGGTTGTCTGTCACTGCCAGGAAAAGAATTGTGACTGTTTGAAATGCCTTTCAACCAAACGTTCATGGCTGAAAACGCAGGACACCGAGGCACGTGATCGTTCAAAAGCGAAAAGTGATCATAAACATAAATAGTTCGGTTAGCCACGCCGTGCCTACAGCTAAATCAGTGCGTGATGTCTGGTGCAATAGCAGCTGTCAACTTCCGCGCAAATTCACTGCTTTGTGGGCGGATGTGGGCGGGTGTGGGCTTAAGGTCGGTGTTCCTGTAAACAGTCGGCAGCACAGAACACGGTCAGTACCCAAACATGCTATCAAGACACAACTTTTAGGGATGTTTATTTAATGCATAAGTCAACCGATTCCAATCTAGCCCAGATTCGACCCCTTTGGATGTTAAATTGCCTTCTGTGATGTCTAAAAGTTGATGATAACAGTCCTTTACAGCCTAGCGGTATCTGAAAGACCGGTGTTACCTAGAGGAATGTTGGGTGGCAATAATGTTGACTGAGAGAGGGTTGTCGCCTTCTAAGAATTTCCGCACAAGCCAAGGCGTATTTCTTAGGTCCACCTTTCAGTCCTGCAACAAATCATTGTAATAATAATCCCTAAATAATGCAGTGTGATCGATGGAACTTCAGTAGAATACCTGTCTTATGAACTGTCAATCAAATTATGTAATGTGTTTTCGGCTTCGAAAATATTACTTAGGAAGTGTTTTAATATTAATCATCGCGCAGCCTAATCCCGAAATATTTCATCACGACAGGATGTTGCTCTTTGAACGAGCTTCTTGCCGGGCGCCTACAAAGACTATACTCTTTAAAAATGACTGCTTTCTTACTATTACATTTCCGATTGCTTTTCTATGCCATTTTAAAATCAAACATATTTTATAGAAAAGGTCACTAAGCTAAACTTTATTATACACATTTGGTAGAAAATTACTTCCTTTGTCGAATTCTTGGACTAGAAAATAAGGCATCTTCCGGATTCAAAAACGTTTTCCCTTTCCCAACTGCCTCTGAGCCCGACCTACATTCATAATAACTTTCCAGGTTTCATAACTACAAACTGTATATTTTTGTGTAATGAAAATACTAAATCAGCATATGCAACTGAAGGATGCCATATAGTGCTCAAGAAAGTTTGCACCGTTGTGCACTTTATAATCAGCAATAATAAATGGACAAATACGATAATATATGTATGGAGATTTCAAGGTTTTAAGAAACCTGAAATTTAGAAATTATTTACAGCGGAAAATAAGGCTTTCTTGCAAAATAAATTCTAAAGAAGTTATTTTCTACCAAATGAGTACGATAAACGGTACTTTTATAACGTTTTCTATAAAATATATTTAAAGCAAATAGGACATCGAGATTAAATGTGAAAAGTCATACTACATAATCAGTATTGTTTTAAAAGCTTAGTCTCTGCAGATGGCTAGAAAGAAGCTTTTTCAAAAGCCAGCATCCTGACAATACTGAAATATCTTGGGGCTAGGCTGCACGCTTATCAATATTACAACCCTTTTAAACTAATCTGTTCGAATGGAAAGCAGATTTCATGAGATAGGATATCTACTGCCAGAAACAAAATAAAAGACATCAGGAAAAAAACAAGATAATATTAGAAGGAGCTTATGACTTTACGAAAGGGAGGCCAGTTGATTTAACTAAAAGTCACTTCTCACATCAAGCCTTAAACCTTCCTGCTAACTCACTTATAGCTTGCGTTAATTTAGCCGAAGAACGGCACCGGTTGCCAGAAAAGGTGCGACAAACTGCACGATCCAAATTGTAAATTTAATTGGTAAAAAATGGTCACTTTTACTGAAATACCACGAATGATTTCGCACTTCGTGTTGGTGGTGTAGCTAATTATTATGATGTTTTAAAAGGAAATATTCCATATTCGTGATGAGCGATGAAGAGCAGTGCAATCGGCACTCCCTGTGATGTACAGCCAAACGACTATACCGTTTTCTCCCTGGACGAAGTTTATGTCCATGTCTCCTGCATCTGGTTGCTCAACCTCTGCTCAGCCTCTTAGCGGTATCTGCCAGTCGGGCTACCTACCCGTGTTTCTCATTACCCGGGGACGGCCCTCGTGGTCAGTCCTCATTTTTCGTGTATATAAGACCCATTTACGATTGCATGTCGTAAAACATTGGCTAACCTTCCCATTTAAACTGCATACACGCCTTTTCTTTTCATATGATAGGATTCCAAATCTCAACTCGCAACATACACTGGAAAGCTGGACAACAACTTTGAATGATGTTGAAGCTTTCGCCTGTCGGTAGGTGCCCCATTTTTCTCCCGCCCCTCCTCCAGTATCATGGAAATGTCGCCAAGCAACCTTCACTTTACCTGTCCGATACTAATGGAAGTGCCTAATTTTGCCGAGGTAGAGGGTCGTGACCGCGAGATCCTCATCCTTCGATGCGATGGTGGGAAGGTCTGGAAGTCTCACCAGCTCGCCAATCGAGAAGTCATGTTTCGTGAGAATAAATTAAGCAGTCTCTTACATTTTAAAATCTTACTTATGATTACAGTCTGACAATTCGACCGTCGATTCTGACGAGATGCGCCGTGGGCTCCACAGCATGGTGGTGCAGGGACAGTGATCAGGGCGTTGGTTAGCTTTAAGCGATAGTAGACTTTTGCTGCAGATACACACTCTCTCTCCCTGTTTCCTCACCGGTCTGTGCCCGATATCAAGACAAAGTAAGGAAGAGCGAAGGTGGGAGAGGAAAAATTTTCTTTTTGAAGGAATAGTTAAAAGCGCATGTGAAAGCTTCATGGCTGGGAGGTCCTACTGCATGTGCATCTGCGAAGGCGTCTTTGGGACAGTCTGCTCAGGGTGAACAAATCCACTTAAACAACGGCCGTGTTTCAGTGTCCTCTACTGCAACCGAGGGACCCGCCATCGTCTGCTAAGACTCCCGCAGCTGCTGCAACCATTAAAAAATCAATAATGAAGGTGGCCACAGCAGAAAACCTGTCTACACGGACAACAGTTCCCGATGGGGTAGAGAGAGATCCCAACTCTCAATCTGCAACACGCATTGAAGAGACGAACCATGCCTTCAGCTCCTGAGAATCGACCAATGTGAGTCAAGTCAGTTTTGGGAAGGAAGGATTTGCAATGAACACGTGATTTACCGATTCCAGTTCTGCTATCCAGGAAACTGTCCAACAATCTGGGTTAAGAAGGTCCCGGTTGTCCTAAAACAAAAATTGTTCTCCTACACAATCGAAGATTTGAAAACCCACTCATCTGACGCGAAAACCAACCAGTCATCCAGTTGAATAGCCACCTCAATTACTCGAACACACGCATTCGCTTGTAGAATGCTTACGCAGGCACCACTGCCACGGCGCTGATCAGATGAAACACGCACTTGTCAGTTCGACCCAGGTTTTCAACCATATCCACGTGCGCCCCACAGAGGGGTGACAGCAGAGACGGAGAATAGTGCCTGAATTAGTTTATAGTGATAGTAGACTTGCGGTGCATCGACCACCCATTCTCATCCTTTTCCCTTCACTCTGGTGTCAAGACAGAGTCATGAAAACCAAAGAGGGTGCAAGTGGCTGGTGAGGCGCAAAACCGCACCTAGGCGTGCCACCATATCACCCTCCCGCCCCATGAGCGCATACACAATAGCACCCTTCACGTCCCGATTTAGCTTCTGTGTCGGTCCAGTGCATTTCCAGTGTGGCCCGTTTAAGGATCATAAACACCTTCTCAATTAGTCTATCACCCCACACCCACAGTATTCAAGGTGGGCAGGTAGTTTTAACAAGAATACAACCAAGGAACCAATTCGTTATATAAATCAAACACACCGTGAAGCAAAGTGTCCTAACATGGATCAATAGAGGGATAAAATAATATTTACTCGAATAGTCCATTCACAGTCATTGAAAGGTCACAAATAAACTTGACAAAATCTCAGGTTATAATGCGTCTGAACAAAAATTCAAACAAACAGCTCGTTGAAAGGAGAGTGCTCACTTTGCATCGGCAAGCTTGTGGACCAGCAGTTGCAAACCTTCAATTCTACGGCACTTTGTCCCAACAGAATCAGGAGCCTTCATCTCCAAGCGCGTCATAAACTCCGCCAGAGCCGCCTGCAGACTACTGAATGAGACAACTGTATGTTCCCCCAAATCTACACTGATGCTTCCCGGATAAAAACCAAAATTGTGAGGACCCGACCAGATAGCAAGCACTGACTTTCCGTCACGAAGGATGTCACACGAACACCCGGTCTTAAGACGTAACGTTGAGTTCCAGGAGGCCACCGTCTTCTCATAAGCGACAAAGTACACAGTGCCTCCTACTGACTCCTTGTCTTCCGCTACGGCGGAATGCGGTTTGAATAAAAAGATTCTGCTGCCGTAGGAACAAACAGACTCGTTGATGGCCTGAACCAAGCTCTCCTGCGTAGTGCTACTCGTACTGCAGTTGGGACAGCTGGGCGGAGCGGCGGTGGTCAGGCTGGGTGCAGCCATCACGACTGGCGTCGCCTTGGTAACGTTTGGCTCTTGCAGGAAATCGGGGTTCCAGTAACGTTTGCAGGTGTTCGGCAGGAAGAAGACTTCCGTCTTCTGCTGGGGAGCGTAGTAATCTTGCACACGGATCAGTGAGGGGCTGAGAGGCTCAACAAACATCTTCTGTCTAAGCGGTAGGGTGAAGCATCGCGATAGCTTATCACGTCCGCCGACAGTCTCGGATTCAGTCTCCGTGAATGCCTCAAAGTAGGCAAATAGCGTCTGCTTCTGCGCATCGTATTCAACGCGGCTTAGACCAGGGTATTTCAAACTTGCCAAGTCTGCTTCCCGCATCGTCCATCCACTGGGCAGTTCGAACGTCACCAGAATCATGCCTGTGGCGATAGAGTCCGCCGACTTAACAGCGCTTTCAGATAAACTTACACATACGGTCGTCTTGGCATAAGTGCACTCGGGGGTGAAATCGTGCCCCTGGGTTGTACTGACACTGAGCACAAAGAAGGCATTGTCCGAAATGTCAGTAGGAGCGGGTGTGTTATAGAGCAGAGAAAGATGCACGGCAACACAGGTGGCTCTCGCTGGTGACGATACCTTCCATCTGACCTCCTTCGAGTCTCCCCGCCTGTGATAACCCAGCTCAACTTGTTGCGAGATGTGTGCATTCGTTCGGTTTACCACTAGCTCCTCTGTCTTCAAGCCGCCAGGTAGAATACTGGCCGTCAATACTGCAGAGGCCTCATGTCCAGATGATGCGGATGCGACAGTGGACAGATGTAACCGGCCAGCTGCGTGCGCCAATGCCCGCAGGGCCACAACAGTGTCCTGTGTCGAGTAGAATCCACCCTGCTCATTTTGCTGCGCCGAAAGCCAGCGGATGACGGGCAGCAGTTGAGTGATGGGCTGAGACTCGGCCAGAGCAAGGTACGCGTAGGCCGTCGTCTCGACTTCTGAGGCGGGATAAGCCGTATTCTCATCGTTCCACCAGCGCAGCGCTCCGCTTGGGGACTTCTTTTCAGATGCCCTGCTCACCAATATTCTGTAAACAAATTCCCGCTTTTCTACCAAATCAGGTAATTCAGGGAGACGTCGCAGTGCATAAGCCACTTTGGCAAGAACTCGTAGGGGAATTTCGGAGGCATTATATGCTTCCATTGTGTTCAAAAGACATCTACTTGCCGAATCCATTGTATTAGCGTACGGTTGAGGTTTGCTTTCCTTCAGAGTTGCCGGAGCCTCAAATAGTGCTGAAAGGACATAGGAAGTTAGCAGGAGATCTTTGAGAAGATTCGCCTTCGGAGTGCTGTCTGCGACATGCAGATCTGAGTGAAACACTCGACCATACTCCACAAAGCAGCCGTCTTCACGTTGAACCGCCCTGAGGAAGTCGAAGGCCGTTGAGAGTGTGGGGTAGAAATTCACCTTGACGGTTTGAAAGTTAGCTAGCGTCTTCTCCTGCAGCAACCGTTCAGCATCACCGAAAACACCAAAAACAAAGGACGTTAACCAGGTACTGCCGATTCCGTGCGATTGTCCAAAAGCTGAGAACGAGCCATTATCATGACGGTATTTGAGCTGATTGGTGTAGCCACTGTCGATGTAGTTGATGGCTGTCTGTGCCAATTTCTTCGTTTCCGCCTCATGCAGATCTGTCGCTGCGACCAAATACTTCAGCACATATACGCTTGGTGCCACCTTCACCATATTCTGCTCACCACAGCCCGTTGGTAAGCGGACCAGATTATCCAGATTCTTCAGGGCTTTACCGAGGACATTGCCACTCACTGAGACATAACTGCGCAATGAGCCCTCCACTATGCGCTTAGGCAGATCCACCTGCATCACCTCCTCCAACAACTGTTTGCCATCGGAAAGGCACAACACGCCTCCCACGTTCGTCTCAGCTTCCACGCCCTCGGGTACGATAAGAACTGAACGTCGGACAGCATCTGCCACGGAGGCTTTCTGTTCTCCGGCCGCAGGACTTTTGGCGCACATGACTGATCCCAACTTTGCCACGGCCTCCGCTGTCACATTCAGTCGACCCAACTTCTGCGGTTTGAGAGCCAGTGTGAAGGTTGCCTTCGGATCACCCTGACACAGGCAAGTGCTAAACTCGGAAGTGCCCACCAACTGCCAATCCTTGGGGTCAACTGAGACTGAGACGAGGACCTCGTAACAGGCCTTCTCACCTGCGGCTCCACTGGGCGAGGTGTGCGACAGCATGAAGACACTGACAGGCAGGTGTAGGACTTCGTGACGCTTGGCCTTCACCGGGGGTGTGAATTCGACGTAGAAGGGAAGCGAGACCGTAAGTGTCTCAGGCTCCAGTCTAGGCGGCATCCAGAGTCCGAGGTTTTGTGTGAAGCAGAGGGCCGTGAACTCCCACCTGGTGATGCTGTCCGGGGCAGTTAAGCGTGTTGCGTAGTGTCCAGCTTGGTCGAGCTTGACGTGGTCGAACAGCCAGACCTCCGGGAAGAATTCACGGAGTCGGGGTTTTGAAATGATATTAACCGAACCAACAGGTCCAGGTAAATCGGTAAACCAAACTGCATTGGTGCCTAATGCAGATCTTTCAAACATGGGACAAACAACATGTCTCTCAATTGGCTTTCTAACTGGGGTCGTATGAATGAACTGCAGGCCGATTGCATTGAATGCTGCCTGTGTACTATCGATGGAATAGACGCTGTAGTAAGACCGTCGGTGATTTTTCAGCTCGTCAATGTACTTGTTCAAGTCTATCATGGTTTCCTGGAATTTCGCGAAGTTCTTCAAGGAAGTATCCACAAGACGCACAATACACGAGTTTTCAACACCCGAAGTGTCTGAGCTCCCGGTGGTCGGAACCTTGAGTTGCATACGAACCCCCTCTCCGGGCATAACTGAATGCTTATCAAGATTAGTTTCGTTGAGAGATTTCAGATGAGACTCAAAGATGGCTGGCGTCGAGCAGAGTTTTAGATTCTCAATTTTCAGATGATCGGAGATCAGTTCGTAACCACCTGGCAATTCGGCATTAAAGTGGTTGACATAAGCGACCGCGCTAAGCGTTGGTCCAAAAGTGGAATCCATTTCGAGGGTCGCCTCATGCACGAAGATTGTCCTGCGAACCTCGCTTCCCTTCCCGTTCGGTTCATTCACATCTGAACCTTCTTGCGAAGTGGGCCCTTCAGTAACCATGGAAGGATATTCGTTGAAGCCAGATTCTCATAGTCTATTACAGCTCTATCACAAAGGTAGCCAGTATAGCCTGCTTCGCATACACAGTCTTCACCCTGAACACATCTTCCACGGACACAGCCCTGACGTGGCACACAGGTCTCACAACGCTCACCTGTCCAGCCCTTCTTGCAAACACAGCGTCCTGGCGCAACACAGAGGCCACCTTTACCACACTGCGTCTGTGGACAATGCGGTGTCAGACAGTTCTCTCCAGTCCAACCCGCTAGACAGCTGATCTCGCCCACATCTCCTGGCTTAAAACCGGCGTTGCAAGTGAAGTGGCCCAGGTCACTGTCCTCATCAGCGCAGACATAGCCAGAGCTCGCTGGTTGGAGGAGAGCAGACCGCTGTGTAGGCACACCACGTGAGACATACTCAAGGAATAGCGTCTTCCCTGCCAGCGGTGCGTTAGCCATGATAGAAAGATTTATCCTACCGGGACAGGTCACCGGTGAGTTCCCGTTTATACTCCTTATCTTGAGAGCCAGTGTGTCCAGAGATTTCCAGCGCCTCAACGTTTCAGAAGTGTGGAAATTCGCGTCATTCCTACGAGGTATCCAGAACGGACTCATCCTGTGAGAAAGGAAGGGTGAGGGTGTGGTCGTCGTGGGGGTGACCATTGTGTCGTCACGTATGAGGTCCACATTCACCTCAAGGTCTTTTTCACTTTTAACTGGTGGCAAAACAAAAGACGCAATACCATTGGAATTCAGCGTCACTTGCTTGAAAAATATATTCCGATTCAAATTGTTTCCATCACGAAACCAGGGACCACATGGGTTGTGTATTTCAATCACCGTTATGTTGACTGTCGCCGAAGGACCCCTTGTAACAGTACTCATCTCGGTCAGACGCACCTTGCCATAAATCGGCAATCCTGGACGGTAGGAACGGTCAATCTCTAGACTAAGCTTGGGGGCTTGGAAACGACGGATGTTCGCCTGACCGAACTGTGTCACTGCAGAACCCGTATCCGCCTCACTGACTGTAACGATGAAGCTGGCCTGATGACCCCAGCCATACCGGCCTTGGACATGATTCAGCAGTGACTTCAGGGCGACGTCCACACTTACGCAGCCTCCATTCTCAGGAGTTCCGGAAAGGCTACCAGCAACCCGAATGCACCGACCTCCAGGTGTCTTCGCATCTGATTCAGACAAGCACATATTGTTATCGAATGGGGTACCGAGGTTCTGCTGCTGCCTCAATGCCCGTTCAGAGCAGATGCAGATCTGTGCATCATAATGCCCCTGGAAGGAATTTCCATTGGTATAAGTTGCACAGACGTTGAATCGGGTCGTCTCAGCATTGATATCCACCTCCGCAGGCACTTGGATTGACGCCAGAAAACGTGGGAGAACATAATTCTTCACATCCACTTCCAGTGTTTGACTGCTAGTAAAAACATTGGCCACAAGCCGCCAAACACCTTCGGACGCATCGGGCAGCAGTGGGAAGGACAGGTTAAATGCCGTCGTCTGTGAGACATTCTTCCACTCCTTCACTCGATTTCCACTGGGATCTTCTATGTAGATCACATCGAATTCTGGAGGCATCTCATGCCTACGCCTCTCTTCCTCTGAGATTTCCACGAGTTTCGGATTCATGTAGTCTCGCCTGTCGACTAAGAATTTGGGCCACCGGAGCTCTTCAGTAGTTGGTTGAAGCTGACGTGAATTGAGGGCAATGAAACGAAAGCGAATGGTCTCGCCTGGCCTGTAAATCGGCTTGTCTGATTCACCCAAAATAACGATAAATTTCCGAACAAATGAGGCATATATCACTTTACTTTTTCTCTTCAGCTCTTTGCACGCTCTTCGTTTGGTGATTGCCTCATCGTCACCATCCTCATACTCGTCACTTGCACTCCCCTCAGTCTCCGCAGCGCCATCATTAGCAGTGTGGTCGCTGTCTCTTCGCCCGAGCCGACCGTCTTCATTCTGACGGCAGTACTCGTAGGTAATATTGAGGTTGATCGAGCCTCCCTCCTCGGTTACGAACGGTGGACGGAAGTCAACTTCAGCTGTATATAGACCGTCAGCACTCCTCTTCGAAGTAAGCCGATAGGACTGCTTCATTGGGGAAACACGGCGACCATACACATAGGAGTCTATTCTCAGTCCAGACAATGGATGGACGGAGCGAAGTTGGAGTCGATTGGGCACATCAGGAAGGAGCATCCGTGGGATGGTGATAGTGACAGCATTATCAGGATCGTATGTTTCGTCGACAAAGCTCGCTTGATAGATTAGTCTACTGACTGACAGACTCAGCGTAGACAAGAGGCAGAACGCAACCCATCTAAGCAGAAAACCACGTTCAGCCATGCTTCA
>WEDG01015294.1:0-13172 GCA_017591395.1 Schistocephalus solidus | reverse complement strand
TTGGTATTGCTTCGTTCGGTTGCGTATTGCTCTCCCCTCGTGAGCCATTGGTTGTGACGTACGCAGGGCGCTGGTGGGTCAGTAGCGCGGTTGTTGGTTGGTGCGACATGGCTTCGATGACTTCCTCGCCAGTCTCTGTTTTCGGCTCAGACCGAGCACTTTGAACTCACGTCGAACGGGCAGTGGTTGTTTTTCTAAGACTATGCGTGGCGACGCGATCGAATATCCTTTCGCCTTACGGCCAGAGGTAGTGCTCGTGCATGCGCCGTACTCAGTCGTTTTGTCGGTCGCTACCTGCGCAGTAGTTGGCCAGGCAGTCTAGACAGTTGACACGGTAAACATAACGCCCGCAGGTGTCTGCGGGCGGTGGTCGGCCAACTGGTTGCATGACTAATCGACGGATGGTAGCCTCCGGTCGGTGTCCAACGCGTTTAGCGGTCTTAACACGCGCTCAGTGGCTACAGACGTTTCCTCACATAGAGGCGAGACCTGGAAGGTTTCAGGTCTTTGTTTGATACGCTTCACGCTGGTGCTTTGGCAATACTTGCCTTTGCCTAAGCATTTGTTTACGAAGCTGCGTGGATATCCTGGCGAGAAAAGAAGCGCTCATAGGGTTTTACGTTCTCGCAGCTTCTCAGCCTCTGATGCTGCAGCGTGTCTGGATGCGGCGAGCGATCGGACCTGACTGCGTTCCATATAACAAAAGGGTGGTGCTGTTGTAGTGAAATTTTCTCCGTGTTTGTCGCTTTCGAAACGCTAATCGGGGTTCGATCCTCGCGATATCTGAACATCGAGAAAGGGCATTACATCCTCTTCTTCTTCTCCATTGTGAATTGGATCTGGGGAAAATCCGGGGTTCAGATCCTTTTGAAATTCTCTTTGGCTTCTCGGTGTATGATGAGGTGTCGTCTACGTAAGCGCATCCAGAAATTTCGAGCTTGTAAGATCCTGGGAGAGAGACCTGGTTCCAGTTCGGCAGTTCGGCCTCCGCAAGGTAGCCGGAGATCGGTGATCCATCGGTTCCCTGGATTTGCTCATAAACACCATAGCGTTAACGTGAAGTGCGATGGAATGCAGTAGTCAATAACTCCATTGCGTGTTCCCCTTTAAAGGTTTTCCTTCATCTCTTTGTACCTTCTGTCCAGAGATTAATCGATAACTCATAACCATATATATATATATATATATATAAAGCTATTTTAATGCATACTGGCTATGCACAACAGTAAAGTTACTTAATTAATGGTTATCACTCAGCATGATGATTTCGTGGCCTACAAGTATATAGGTAAACAAACCATTTAAGAAATTGTTTCTATTTAGGGTTTTGATCGTTTGTGGGGTTCAAAGAGCAGATTGTGATGTCTTTAATTAAAATGTTCCAGTTTCCTTATTCTAGTCTGCGGTAAAGATTATCTGAAAATCACTTCTGTTAGCACCATTGCGGTTTTGCCGAGTTTCATTTCGTGCAGTAACTCTGATCTGTGAATGGTGACGGCCTGCCGTGGGAGTTGTCGAAGATCGACTTAGTTCAGCGCATGATCTTCTATAAATAAAGAAGTTTTAGTCGCGGAGAACCAATAAAACTCCGCTGATCTCACAAATATTGTTTAAAATTTTGAGCTGAAATCTCCTTGAGGAAGTCCATTTGGGCAACCTCCTGAAATTGAATAGACTCACCAGACGGGGTACAAAACGTACCGAAACTACCTCAAACTTCTTGTTTGAATGGTTCGCGATATTGCTTGCGAAGATCATTACGTACGGATCTCACTGGAGACGAAGGGGTTTACTGCGGGCAAATAATCTCTGGAGGCAAATTCATTCGAGCACGCCATTTTCCGTTCATCTTCCACACACAGGTCAGAATTTTGGAGTCGTAATTTGCGGACTTTGGGTCGCGTGCGAGTCGGGAGGCGGTCGGACAGGAGGACGATTCTTTATTAACCATTGATTAAAATCAGAAGTTAGCATGTGCAGATGAACCAGGTAGGCATGCAGGCGAGATGCAGGGGTCATAAAGGGAATTCGAGGCTGAGGGAAGGAAAGAAGGGGTACGATCGCGCAGAAGGGAACGTCGGGTTTTGTCTGACGTTTCCGGTTCGCGCTAGAAGTCATCACTCGGAGAGGTGACGGATGAGTTCGCGGTTTGACGTTGAATCCAAAACGTCCGACGAATAACGTTCTCGTCCCACCTATCGCGTCAAATATTTAAACAAATAAACATACACTTGAACTAATGGAGCCTCGCCAATCAGCTCCTCCATCATGCAAACTACCTTCGGGAATTTTCCCTACAACGAAGTACCTAGCAAATTATGGCTTTTTATAGATCATGGGCTTACCCACACCTTCACATCCGCTTCTGAACCACAAATGCGTGCGAGGTCACGCCAAAATAAACTTTCTAAAAGGCAGTAAAGCTACTGGCACCAGAACAATCTTATGAGATTCGGTTAGAAGAGCATTTGTATTTGCAGTGAGAATAAATCCTGATACCGATTCCCCATCGAAACTACAGTTACCAGCAATTTCTGCCTGTCAAAAGAAACTAGGTTATGCTGGTGGCAGCCAACAAACAGTGACTCGGAATGCATGTTTTGCGTCTGTCTACAGACACAAAAACAGGAAAAATAGTTACATACAAATCAAGGCCTAATAGTTATTTAATACTGTGGTTTTTGGCCACTGACGTCTCCAGAAATCCGTTGTGACGTGCGTTGTTACCTGCAATAAATATAGACCTCAAAAATTATTATAATTGAAATCTGATACGCTCCAGAATGTAATGCTAATTTTAATCAATATCGATTGAGCAGTAGTTAAGAGAAGAACTGGAAGATCGGTATCTCCCTTCAGCCTGTGGTCAGTCTTGGTACTGAATAGAAAAAAATGAAGCAGATGGATGCATAAAATTTTGCACTCAATTTTTGCGAAAGATTTGACTACACCATGCATGGTGGGCTCAGTGATGAATGACTTGCGTGTGAATTCGTTTGAAATGACTGGCGGACTTTCGCAGCATCTATTGCACGCCGTCTTATTCCATCCCTCCTGGTTGCGGGTTTAGGACGCACGAAGACCGGAGCGTTATCGGGTTGACAAAATAGGCCACCCGTCTACTCGTGCCACATACATGACTTGATCCACATGCCCTGCGCCGGGTGTTTCCGGGAATCAGGCGGGTCGACTGCCACATTGAGACATCAGACCACAAAGAAATGACGAGTTTTGACAATCAAGATCTCACTGGGAATCTAGCTGAGAGTAGAACAACCTTTTTCTCCAAGCGATTCAGTAAAATTCAGCCATGACAGATACTCGAAGAAATTTTGGCAAATTGACTAATAAATGTATATATGGGTTGCCATGGCGCACAACCCACGTTGAGGAGGTTGCAACTTCCTATAGTTAAGCAACTGATGCGAACCGCCTGAAAAGTGATTTCCACTGCAGTACCAGCTAGCTGTCCTGAGATTAAATCACTGGAAGCTAAAATGTATGTGTTTTATTTGTACAGACTCGAGTGGAGCCCACCTGGGGTTTGGGGTATAACTGGCTGATGACGACTGAGTGAGCCAGAAATGACCATTCAATCTCCCTTGTCATTCCCGGCAATGTGACTGTGCTGGCCCCGCTGCGCAGATGCTGGTTGGATAAATGATCTCAAATAAGAGAGGGATGAGTGAGTTCTTGTAAGCGATCGGGCATGAATGACATTTTGTAGATTATTGACTGGAAAGGAGGGATGTGTAAACTAGCACGGCACCATCTAGTGACCAATTCTTTTGTGTAACTATATAAGTGACACTATAAAAGGCTAATTTTGGGCATCGACTTTCATTTTGGAGGAAAATTTCCCAAGAAGATAGTTGATCAGAGCGAGAGTCGCAAGATTACTGTTTCCCAGCCATTCACGTAAAAGTAGGGAGAGAGAGAAGAACGCTTTTATTTTTGAGAGTTTTAGTTCCAAAATTTTCAGCAATAAAGCTCCATTCACCGTGAATAAGATTGAACACACAAAATTACATGCAACAGGAAGACTATAAACGAAATGACCCAAGACTGCTATTACCGACATCATAAGAATTGTTTTTGAAGTACTCGCAAAGGAAGAAACATTGCACTTCCTTCAAAATGGTGCCAGCTTCGTTCGCTGATGACCTCACTGTTTTAGTTCGAATGAAAAGAATACGGTTAATAATTAGTATATAATGGATAAAATAGGCCAACCGATTAACATATTAGAAAAATTTACACGAGAATAGCGAACCAAAATGGCGGCTCTATTTCAAAAAGCCTGCCCATAATAGACGAATAAGAGTCGGATACCAGAGCATAATACTGATGTGCTGACCCTTGGCCTCAGGAAACAGGATTCGGCTACAGCATAAACAGCGAACTTCCGTTACTTCTGAACTTTAGCTGCAAAAAGGAAATAGATTTTGAAAGCGTGTTGAAAATTGTTTTAACTGCACAGCAGAGTCTCGTTTTACCCTTATTCCCTCCCCTCACGCCTATTGGTAAGAATAATTCGAGGGGTGGGCAGGGGGTGCAGTCTCCGCCAATCACCCTCACTACACACAATCTGCTTTTATTTTCCCAGCTAAGCTCGTTGGGGCTAAAAGGGTCCCAGGCCTCACACGAGAGAGGACTGCAGTGACCATAGACCCTGAAGAGTTGTATTCCGTCGTGGAAGTTTACACGTGTCGTAGAGGTTATAGTGCAAACCAATGCTTGCCACGCAGCTTTTGTGATAAAACAGAAATGAAAGGTGCCTTAAAAAGTAGTTTTCATAGTGTTGCGATCACCGCTCTGGTTACGAAACAAGCTTGTTCCACTGTGCCTCTAAATGCAGTCCTAGAGTCTTCGCAGGCAGTCACATAGCCACTCGTGCGGCTGCTGGCGGCGTTCGAAAGTGAGTCCTCAAGGCAGAATGGGACGAGTGAGTTCCATTAGCGATCGGTGAGCATTCATCAACGAATGCGACATTATTATGCAAATAGTGAATGATAGCCATAATGGCTGCACTAGGCACTAGTTAAAATTCCAGATGCGTACTGCCGCATGATGCAACGATATGTGCATTTACCTCAGCAGGGGGTCCCCGAAGCGTTCCCCATAAACTCTGTACTATATGACTCAGCAACCCTAAATCCTTTGCTTAATTTTAACCATATCGGCTTTCGGAATGAGCCCAATAAACTTTTGCGCCACATGAAAGACTGGAGTTTCTATACCAGAAAACACATGCAAAACACTGGATATCAACGGATGAATCGACGCCTTTGCACCTGCTTCATGCCATGGCAACAGATCGGCAAAGAGACGCGTGATGTGGCAATTTCATCCTTTATGGCAGCGTCGTAATGAAGGACTGTGAGGTTTCGAACAGCGGCGAAACAAAAACAAAATACAGTTCGAATGAGGAGACGAACGGCCCTCTGCGGGATGTCGGTATATGGCGTGATAGATTGCAATGATGCAATTAAAATATATATTAAGCTATTAAATAAGGTAATTTAAACCTGAAAACACACAATTTGTGCACTGTCGGCGTATGCTCATACGCAAGTCTAGAGGCTCCTAGCTCGTGATTTATGAAGTAGCATCAATTGAAATTTTAAAAATGCGTTTCTCAATGCAAGATACTACTGAATTGTGGCTAAAGTACTGGGGAATTTGACAACCTTATCGCAAAGTGCTATTTCGGTTACGCCAGGATGAGAGCTGTTGAACAAGTCTCGCACGACGGCTATTTATAAGCCCTGTAAAATGACTATACTTAAGAAGCATACCTTTGTCTCACTGATTTTCGATGCCTTATTATTTAAATTATATTTTTATAGAAAATATGCACAACATATATGTTGGCTTGCAATTTTGTAGAAAATGAAGTATAGTTGGAAATTTTATGCTAGCAGACGGAACATTATCCGTTTTAAAAAATCTGTTCCAGTTCTCGAATAATTCTGACCTCGACATGTCGTTACACATATTAAGGGTTTATACGAGGCATGTATTCCTCTAAAACCGCATTTACGCTTGAGCAAGAGGCCATAAGCCTGATAAAATTTTCCAATTTGATTATGTTATAGTTTATTGGCAACATTAATAACTTGATACGATGGATTATGAACTAATATTTAGCAGTCCTGTAATATCACAAAAGAAACATTTTCTTAAAATCGAAATTTGCCCTTCAAGTATTAAATTTTAAAAGATGTCATTTTCACCGAATGAACGCAAGAAACTATTTTCATATGTTTCCATAAAATATTTTGAATTTATAAGGCATCGAAAACCCATGCTGATTAAGCTGCCATGTTTACAGAGCATATTTGTGCAAGCTGAAATGACGTTCAAAGCAGCTCGCATCCTGAGGTAATCGAAATATTCTACAATAGGGCTGCCAGATAATGAGTAATTACTGTTCGCGGTAATCTGTTCGAATCGAAATTTTGAATTTCGATTGAAATTTGAGGAGATTACTGTAGCTAATGCTTAGTCTTCTTCAATTCAGTATAAACAACCTGGCGGGTTGTGGACCATTCGATGATACTTACCATTTTTCAGGCATCCCGCATGTTTTCCAGACGACAGTTCGACCGTCGAAGTCCGACGATGTCCACCGTATGCTCCATGGAAAAGCGGAGCGGGCGACGTGACTGGCGCGTGATTTAGTTTAAAGAGTAGTAGACTTGCGCTGCATCTACCGCGAACTCCTCCTCCTCCCCACCGAGCCCGGTGTCAAAGACAGAGTCGGAGACCGGATGGGAGAGGGCGCAGGTGGCTGGTGTGGCCAGAGCCGCCCCTGGGCGTGCCACTACCTGGCTCGGATCCCACAGAGTGGGAGTGCCATAAAGACCATTAAGAAGGAGCCATTGCAGCCTCGACTCCTCAGTCCGCCAGGTCAGCCACCTCCTCACACAAACACACATTGTGCTGGACCACGCGG
Organism: Schistocephalus solidus; assembly: GCA_017591395.1. Lineage (NCBI taxonomy): Eukaryota > Metazoa > Platyhelminthes > Cestoda > Diphyllobothriidea > Diphyllobothriidae > Schistocephalus > Schistocephalus solidus. Next base: position 6,214 of record WEDG01015294.1, on the reverse strand, counting down.
TCCGAGTTCGTCAGCTGGCAACCTTCCAAGCCACGCTCTTTAGCGCACCGTGATAGTTTCTGCTGCTGCCAGATTGTTTATAGTGAGGAATATGCGCTGAGCTGTCGACCTCCTTCTCTAACGTTCACCTTCATCAGACACTGTCCGCGAGCCGGTCAGTTGCCTGATGTGTGGGAGTGGGCGCATTGGCTGATTTGATTCGGCGTACCGTTCTCCGCAGCGCCACAGCACGACCTGGTCTTCACAACGCAATCTACACCAGCATTCACAAACTCAGGGGATATGGAGCAGCCATTCGTCTGCCTCCCAGCACTGGTCAGCTCGACTTTATGTCACACACATGCACATTACTGGAGCCGACGGCGCTGTCTCGGTGGAAGCGTCAGATTGGCATATACTTCTGGAGCCACGGTTTCTAGGAAACCGTGATATACTCTGGTAAATGGTGCTTGTGAGGGTGTTGTCGATGACTAGTAGGTAGTGTGCGCTGATGGGCCGCTTAGCCTCCGGTGGCCACGAGGTTGAAATCGAGTGCGCATGTGTCCTAATAGGCCCACGCGGCGTGGAAATGTGTGGAAGCAGTGAGGGCAGTGAAGGCGTCGACTGTATGTCGGAGCCCCAGGCACTGATTCACCAGCCTCCCGTGCGATGGATTCGCGGTGACCGACCAGGCCGATGCTGGAGTTGAAGTTTGCGGGCGCAGTGGCAGGAGAAATCGGTAGAGGCTGGGGATGTCATTCATGGTAGTGGGGTGGCAGGGGCTAAGAATGGCGGGAGCGGAGGGTGCATGGTGTATCGGTGTTGTCGGCATTGTGGTGAATTCCACAGTCATGGGATGCACATGTGACCGAATAGGCCCATGCGATGAGTGAATGAGCGAGGACAGTGGGGCAGTGGAGGTGACGATCTCTGCTGTGTGATGGTGCTCCAGGCACTGGCTCACCGGTCTCTGTAATGCGATGTATTCGCAAAAGTGACCGACCAGGCCGATGCGTGAGGTGAAACGCGGTCGCATTGAGTACAGCTTAGGAGAGATTCCCCATCGCTGATGGTGGTGTGGTGGTAGTGAAGGCGGAAGGCGTTGGTGGTTGCGGTGGTGGGGGTAACAGGCGATGAGTAGATGGATGTGGTCTTTATGATGGCGGGAGTAATGGAATTGATGCCAGGAGTGAGGGTGTGGGGAGTCAGAAAGGAGGGTTGGCAGAATTTGACGTAGAAATTGGAATTGTCGGATTGTTGGTGCATTGCGTCCGAAGATGCCCAACCAGGCTGATTCGCGCGCGGAAGATGCCGCGGGCATGTTGGCAGAGGCCTGGGCATTGGCGGTGTTGGTCCGGGGCGCTGGTGACTTTCGTGCCGCTCTTTAACCTTGGCGGCGGCAATCCGGTTGGCCTCATAGATTGCTGAACCAGTCTTCACCGATCTTCCAGGCTGTCTATCCTGGACGAGGTCCTCCCAGGTCGCCGAGTTGACGGCAGTTGCTTCAGCGATTTCTTAAAGTGTCCTTGTAGCGTCGTTTTGACCTCCTTGCGCCGGCGAGAACACAAAGTTGCACTTGCCCTCAGCATGGCATGGATGCTGAGGATTCCGGTCCGCTCCCGGACTTCCGTGTCCGAGATCCCTGTCTTGCCATCTCAGCTTCAGTATTCTGCGGAGGCAGCTGAGATTGGGGCGGATTCAGCTTCCTGGCTTGGTTCGAGCAGACGGTCCAGGCTTTCCGCTCCGATAAAGGAGTGTCGTCAAGACGACGGCCTTGTACATCTTCTCAGTTTGGTGTTCAGGTGAATACCGTGGCGACTCCACTATCGAGTGCCTCGCAGTCGGGCCGGAAGGCCTGGACTAGCTTTGGAGATCCGTTGGGCAACCCGTCATCGATTCTCGTGTTACGCGACATCGGGCTTCCTAGATAAGCTTTGAAGGTCTCCACGTTTTCGAGGTGAGCACCGCTGACATTGATTCGAGGAGCATTGTATTTCGCGCTGGGTGGCGGCTGGTGCATGACGCAAACCGTTTTGGCTGTACCTTGATTGTTAATCCAAAATCGGCGAAGCCTTCGGCGAAGAGGTCCATGCTCCTTTGCATGTCCTCCTCCGTCTCGGTGTTAAGGGCGCAGTCGTCCGCGATGAGCAAGTCATGGACTGTAGTCGTAGACACGCGCGTTGGAGCCTGCATACGCCGACTGTTGAGAAGGTGCCCGTCAGTTATGTAGGCGATGCGGATACCAGGCTGCTCATAACGGTAGGCGTCCATCAGAATAGCCGAGAACATGAGACTGAAGATGGTGGGGGCCAGTACGCAGCCCCGCTTCACCCATTGGTCACTGCGAATGCTTCGGATACCGTCCCGTTTTCAGTGACGCGCACCGTCATCCCGTCATGAAGCTGAAGCACCATGTACGTGAACCGCTCAGGACAACCAAATTTCTGCATGACATTCCACAGTCCGTCACGATTCACCGTGTCAAAGGCTTTTTTTAGATCCACAAAGTTAGTGTATAGGTGATTTCGCATCTCCTGACACTTCTCTTGTAGCTGGCGGGCTGCAAAGATCATATCGGTTGTTCCGCGGTGTCGGCGGAAGCCACATTGACTTCTCGGGAGCAGACCCTGCTCTAGGTGACCGTTAAGACGACTGAGAAGGATACGGGCGAAGATCTTCCCGGCGATGTCGAGCAATGAGATGCCTCTGTGATTATCACAGAGTTGCCGGTTCCCCTTCCGTTTGAAGAGATGGACGATGGTCGCGTCTTTGAAACTCTGAGGAACTTGTCATTTGCGCCACATCTCCTGGAAGAGTGTTGTGAGTTCTGCCATCAGCCGGGGCCCACCGTGCTTGTAGACTCTGGTGGGATTGCGTCGGATCCCGGTGCTTTACCGCTGGAAATCTGCTGCACGGCCCGGATGGTTTCTGGTAGGGAAGGCGGCAGATCCAGGTCATTGTTCGTGTCCACTTGAGGGAGCTGGTCAATGGCAGCATCGGAGATGGCTGATGAGCAATTAAGGACACTCTCTGAAGTGCTCGGCCCAGCGCTTCAGAATTTGCGATTTCTCTGTCAGCAGTGTTGTGCCGTCAGAGCTGAGCAGCGGTGCGGACCCCCTTGATACACGGGCCGTAGATGGCCTTGATGGCTTTGAAAAGTTTTTCATTTCATTGCGGTCCGCATACCCCTGGATTTCCTCAGCCTTCGGATCATCCAGGCATCCTGCATCTCCCGCAGCCGTTGTTGCACAAGGCGCCGGCATCTGAAAAGGCTGCTTTGGTGGCGTCAGTCCGAAGGTCCATGTAGGCTTTGTGTAGTCTATTCTTCTCCGCGAGTAAGTTGCTGATGTCGGCGTCATTGTCGTCAAACCAGTCCTGGTGTCGACGGTGTGCGCGTCCGAGTACATCGAGGGCGGTGGACTGGATGATTTCGCAGTTGACACCCATCGTGTCTCCACGGTATCGTTATCATCTGGAGCATGCAGGTCCTCCAGTTTCTCGGTTATTTGGTTGCTGAAATCAAAACAGTGAGCAGGCAAATTTAATAAAAAGAGTATTTAACTTACATGGCGGCCTCTTTACCTTGGGGCCTTCGTCGGGTTGCAGTCGGAGCCTCATCTGAGAAAATGACGAGGCGGTGATCTGTCCAACCATCGGCATCGCGGATCGCCTTGGTTACCAGCACGTCCTGTCGATCTCGCCTCCGGACGAGAACATAGTCCAGCAGATGCCAGCGCCGCGACCGAGGGTGCATCCACGTGGCCTCTTCCGCGTCGGAAGGCGGAAGAAGGTGTTGGTCAGCAGGAGACGGTGTTCCGCACACGTGCGCAGAAGAAGGAGGCCGTTATCGTTACAGCTACCGAGACCGTTGGGACCCAGCAGTCCCTGCCAGGCAGCGTGCTCCGTCCCGACGCGGGCATTGAAGTCACCAAGGACAATTAACTTGTCCTCTTTCGGCACAGTCGCCAGCAAGGCGTGCAGGTCCTCGTAGAATTTGTCCTTCGCCGTATCAGAGCTCGTCATTGGGGGAGCGTAGGCGCTGATGATGATGGCGAACTGGTCTCCCCGGAGAGGCAGGCGGAGGCTCATCAGGCGACCATTGATACCATGCGGCAGACATGGCAGACGTCCCACGATGTCATTGCGGTTGGCAAAGGTGACACCAGTATCGCGTCACTGCCTTTGGCCGGCCGCTCCAGAAGAAGGTGTAGCTGGCCCCCACCTCCTCCAGCTGACCCTGCTCAGAGAATCGGGTCTCGCTGAGAGCAGCAATGTCCACCTTGTAGCGCGCCAGTTCCCGAGCGATTAGCGCCGTCCGCCGTTCCGGCCGGTTGCTCCTAGGATTGTCTAAAAGGGAACGACATTCCAGGCTGCTAGTGTGAGTGGACTCACCCGAGCAGCCTGGAGAGTATGGCGAGGGGATGAGGGACGGGGGTATTGTTGTTTGTTTGAGTTTTACGACCGCGTATTTTGCGATCTGCGAGCCATGGCCCGCTGCAGAAGACATGAATTCCAGCATTTGTTTAGGGCACCTTTTCTAGCCCCGTCCTCCGCGAGCAGGCAAGCAGTGCTGTCCCTAAATAGGGCTGCTCGGAAATCCCAGACGGCTGCCGAACTCCACTATGGGTTACGGTTTTGTTTTAGTGGGAGAACGACCCGAGTTAGCCTGGGGCGCCTACGGGGTTGCTGTCGCCCCCAACGTAGGAATTTTTGAGAGGGGGAAGGTGGGAAGTTCGGGAGTCAGACATAAAGGGTGTGGAGGCACACACAACACCGGAGACCCTCACCTGGTTTAGCCCGCCGGTCGTGACGGTTGCCCGGGGTTTGGCCGCTAGGAAGAACCCAACTTCGAGGAGCCACAGGTGGGATTTGGGTACAAGTTAGAGGCGGCCACTGGAGCATTCACCACCTGTACGAGACAAATGGAGCAACCAAATGCTATGTGTGTGTTGCTAGTACCCCTACACCCCCCCCCACACGGCAGTTCGACCGTCGATTTCGACGAGGTCCACCGTATGCTCCACACCAGGTGGTGCAGGGACGGTGACTTGCGCGTGAATTAGTTTTAAGTGATAGTAGCCTTGCGCTGCAGCTACCGCACTCTCTCCTCCTCCCCCACCTGAGCCCGGTGTCAAGACAGAGTCAAGAAGACCGGAGATGGGAGAGGGCGCAGGTGGCTGGCGCGGCCGGAGCCGCCCCTGGGCGTGCCACCACACCTGGCTCGGATCCCACGGAGTGGGAGTGCCATAAAGGCTACATTAAGAAGGAGCCATTGCAACCTGACTCTCAGTCCGCCAGTCAGCCACTCCACACAAAACACACATTGGGCTGACCACGCGGTCCGAGTTATCCCGTCAGTTGGCAACCTTCCAAGCCACGGCTTTTAGCGCACCGTGATAGTTTCAAGCGCGTCAGATTGTTTATAGTGAGGAAATGCGCTGAGCTGTCGACCTCACTCTCCCCCACCACAATCAGACCACTGTCCGAGCCGGTCAGTTGTCTGATGCGGAAGCGCGCAGCTGCTAGTGACTCGCCTACGTGTACTACGTACACGACCCGGCCCCCAAACACAAGCACCAGGATTTCACGAACAGGGGGTTGAACGGCTTACATCTCACATGCGTGAGATAGCCAGAGGTCACGTTAAGAAGGAGCCATCGCAGCTCGACTCTCAGACCACCAGTCAGCCACTCCACACAACACACATTGGACTAACTGCGAGGTCTGAGTGTAATTGTCAGTTGGCAACCTTCCAACCGCGGCATTCAACGTTACCGCATCTCTTCTCCTCCCCCACTGAGCCCGGTCTCATGACACAGTCAAGAAGACCGGAGATGGGAGAGGGCACAGGTGGCTGGCGCGGCCGGAGCCGCCCCTGGGCATGCCACCACACCTGGCTCGGATCCCACAGAGTGGGGTGCCATAAAGACCCCATTAAGAAGGAGCCATTGCAGCCTGACTCTCAGTCCGCCAGTCAGCCACTCCACACAAAACACACATTGGGCTGACCTCGCGGTCCGAGTTATCCCGTCAGTTGGCAACCTTCCAAGCCACGGCTTTAGCGCACCGTGATAGTTTCAAGCGTCAGATTGTTTATAGTGAGGAAAATGCGCTGAGCTGTCGACTCACTTTCCACTCCCATGAAGTCGTGACTACCGTCCGAGCCACCAGGCGATAAAGGAGCGGGCGCCGGGTTTAATTGATCTACAATACGTACCGAACGAAGTACCGTCCA
>WEDG01015283.1:0-12041 GCA_017591395.1 Schistocephalus solidus | reverse complement strand
CGCAAAAATTTATCATAGAACCAACGCCAAAGGTATCTTGTTGCTTTTGCAAGGATATATGTAAAAGGGGTATCTAGTCCCAAAGTCCAGTAACAATAAAAAGAAAAATAGCTTGATCACATCCATGTGCTGAAGCGGCCATAATGGTGGCATGTCAATACTGCTAATAAAACCAAAAACGGTAAATAACGATAAAATGAACGTCGACACAGAAAAACGAAAAAGCGACAAACCACCACTGAAAGAGAGATTCGGTGACGAAAGTGAGCGAAGAACAAGCCAACTTCAAAGAAAAGTGCAGTCGGTGTATGAAAAATGTATTTGCCGTAACAGTAACGTAGTCACAAATAGAAGCGATGCGACTCTCTTTTTACATACTTTGAATTTTGCCTCCGAAATCCGTGTACTTTTCCCAAATATATCGCGTAGAAGGCAAACATGTCATCGGCATGTCTTTGGTTTTGAAAACTTCACACAAAAGCAAATAAATGATCTTCATGCCCGTTCGGTCCAGAGATTACCATGGCCTGCTTATTGGGTTTATTCTGCCTTTCCCAATGAAGACCAAGGAAAACTTCAGAATGGTGAGTAGCTTCCAGATTATTAGAGCAGTTTGATCCGTCTTCAACTGGAGCTCAGTGGTTAACGGCTAGCGCAAAAGAAGATTCGAGTTGAGTTAGAATGTCTTTCTGCAGCTCAACAACAAAACATGCTTATTGACAATTGTCAAACTGGAAAGCAGATTGTCGAATATTTAAAAGAAATTCCAAAATACGTGAATGTAAGAAACAGACTAACATCTGTAAAGGTGAGGCTGCAAGACTTTCGAGAACTTTCCATCTGAACGTATTACCAGAAACTCACTTGAGCACCCAAAACTTTTTATATGGCTCTTAAGGGAGAGTTTAAAATATAGGGCATTAAGACTGTTGACTAGGTCAAAGTGTCGACTGTAGCCAGTTTATTTACATCGTTCTTCACTCAAAGAGTTTAATGTTTCTTCCTCTTAAGTTCTACACATAGTCCAATTAAACGCACGTTCTCTTTCATCAGCAAAGGAACTGTGCTTTTGCTGGCACTAGTAAGGGCGGAATTGTTCCGGATGAAGAACGTCAAACTGCCTGATCCGGATGAAATACCTGAACTTTACTTCAAAACCTGCCAATAATCTGTGTAGTCGATTATTTATTATATTTTTGAAGTCGTTAGATGAAGGTGAACTCCCAGAAGAACGGAAGAGTGCCCTCATCACCACGATGATGAATGTATGATCACGCATGGACGCTGAGTATTACTGCTCAGTCATATTAACTTGCATCTCTTCTACCCAATGGAGAACGTTATAAAAATTTAGTTAATGCATTTCCTGTACGAAAACTCCTTATTGTGTGTTACCCAACATGGCTTACGTCGGGGACGCTCTTGTCTCACCTAGACTGTCTATTAGCATAAAAATGGACGAGGGGCCGCAGACAGAGGCAGTCGTATATATGCTATATTCTTTTTCATTTGAAATGCCTTCGATAACATACTGCATCAATGCCACTTTGAAATATTTGGAGGTCCACATGGCTAATAGAGATATTACCTTCTAAGTGTCACTACATGCGTTTTGGGCCTCGAAGGCTGCCGCAACCTGTTAATTTTAAAGGTTGCCCTATAAATGAATTTTCCTCCATCAATAAATAAGATCTTTCGCCTCATGCCGATAAAATTACGGCCAAAGCTGCTCAGATTTGTGGCTTTGTATCTAATGACTTCTACCTTCCTGAAATTTCATGAAGACTTTATCGTATGTTATGCTTCCCATTCTTGACTTTTTCTGTCCTTTCTTCAGTTTTTAATGAACGAATCTTCCCGTTCAAAAAAATCTAAAAATGTCCAAAGATATTTCACACTCCTATTTCCGACTCTTTCAGCTACTTCCTATTCAAAAAGATTCCAGCTAACGAAGCTAAAAATTTTGGGTCAGGCGACTGGAAGCCGGCTTTTTGTCTCCTTTTTCCAACTAAATAAAAATCTCAACTATCCCCAAGCTTTCTGTCATTACCCCCTTAGTCTTCCTTATAAACTAAGACATTCCGCACTAATTATAACTCCTTCTGCATCAGCAACGTGTAAACGCTCTCTATTCTTTTGCTTCTATGTATAGCTTTCTTTGTAATAACTTGCTAATTGAAATAAGTCGTTAAATGAGGCTATCTGCATTCAAGCGAAGACTGTACATTTATTTTAACGCTGATTCTATTAACCTTTTTCCTTATCTTTTTCAGTAGCTTTCCCCATTACTCGGAGAAAGGACTATCAGGAATTAAAGTGACCCTCTTGAAACTATATTATCGCTACCTCTAGTCCTCCATGAACCGTAATGTCTCCTTATATCACCAGTCATCCAAACGATGAATGCGTTCGGACGTACACATTCGGCGGTCCAGAGTCTAAAATGCTTCCGTTTCGTTTGGATACTAACCATCGTTAAGAATTCAATTCCGGATCATAGAAAGCTGAGGCCTCAAGTTCATTGGCGCATTTTCATGAGCTTTTTGTTTCATACGCCTTTGATCAAGAACGAGACCCTCTCGACGTTTCATTCAGCTCATGCTGAAATGCTACTGCATGTATTACCTTAATCTACCAGTGACCTTATCTTCTTAACGGCAGTTTTTCTACCTTCTATTCAAAAATGAAAGCTTGTTGAACTGCCTCCCATTTTAAGGTAGGAGTTTTTCACTGCCTATCTTTCTAGTTCACTATTAATCTCCAAAACATCCTAACTTTTGACTGGCAAGACAAGTTCTGTCTAAATAATTAGAGTATTTTTTTTAATTTTATCCGCACACATTGTCATAGCTTTATTTCGTTACTAATGTTTTCTTTTTAGACAGTGCCTTGTCAGTGCTATCAAAATTTAAATTCTTAATTCTGAAATAGAGATTCAGAGGCAGATGGTTTTAAATGGATCGAACTATTGTCCTCAAGGCTATGAAGAGATATTATTGAAATTACATCGAGATCGGGTAAAAGGTTCAAAATAGTGATCTCAAAGTATTTCCGTTTTTAGGTTCACTAGTCATCCCTAATACGGCAGAATTAAAGATCATGTCACACCAGTTCAACTTTTGAAAGCTTAGTTAGAATTTCTAATAAATGGATTTTTCGTCTCACCCTTACTTAAATGCTGCATTTTGATTGGATTCACATTTTCCAACCCTTAATAACCTGCGCTTATCTGTGGTTGTCGTCCCTATCAATAGGTGGACATAGCCTCATGCGGGATCAGAGTGAAGGGCTGGCACACTGTGATGGATGCCGAGGACTCACAACCAGAGTTTTCCCGAGCTTAGAGGAGCCTCGATCTCCTATCGGAGCATATCAGTCCTCATCAAAACAAAATTAACTCGCTGAAACACGATGCAAAATGCGCTAAAAACATCAGCAAGCTGGGACTATAATCATCTACAGGAAACGGTGAGAGGTCAATAGGCACGCATTAAAGCGAAAGAAAGAAAGAACGAAGAGTCACATTAGAGACAAACCTCACCAGGTCAGTTGATACAGATGACCAGAAAGAAATAAGCGAGAGGAAGTTATGTCTTGCGCTTCTCCAGGTTCGGGAAATCTGGTGCACATAGAATCCGACTGCACAAAGAAAATCAGCGATCGGCGGTCTCTGACGAGGTCGAAAAACGAAATCGTAGAACGTATCTTTGGCGCCAAGGACGGTGACGGCGGACGCATGCTCTTTACATGCCATCGAACTACAATGAAGCTGGAGCATGGTAGCCAGCAAAATAGATGGCGGAAAAGTGGCATGCGACTTATCGAAGACCTGGATGCCACAAACGAAAATGCAGGTTTTTCCGGGTGCTATTCGAAGGCAAACGCATTGTCAGGAGAAACTCGCACGCTGTTTGAAGGTCTACCGAGATGTCTGCAAATCAACCAGCAGGCTCACGAGTGAAGACAAATTTGAACGCAGTATTAAAGACTGTAACAAAGGGCATGATTCAGCCTTCCATCACTAAAAAGAAAGCAGGATATTACAGAAACGAGTTTTCTGACAGATCATTTTTCTGGTGGTAGTTAAAGGGGAGTCTCAGGGCTACTGGGAAATGCCAAAGAGAAAGGAGTAAAACATGATCACGCTGATATTTTCGAAAATTTATTGAATGATGCGCAAGAAAGCTGGTGTGACGAAAGTTGACATCATCTTCCGGTTGGGGCCTCGCGTTACCAGGCGAATACGCATGAGGTTCGACCAAGACCATTAAAAGTCGTTTGGGGAGCAAAGCAGCCGAGGTAGATCTTTTTGCTATCTCGAAAGTCCTGACTGCGAGAGCCGATCAGTGGACGATCAGCCGAGATTACTCTCAGACTGAGTGGATGAAAGGCCGAGGACGCGCCTGGTAGCAGAATTGAACGGACGTCAATGCGAGGGGAACAAAACTTGAAAATTTTTAGAACCAACAAAAATCGTCGAACGGTGAGCTCGTATGGGAACGTCCGGTGAAAGTGACGGCTTAACCATGCCGGTCAAAAGCCTACCAAATGCCTACTTGATTTTAGACAGACAGGAAACTGGGGTGCATATCAACAAAATGGAAGAAAAAGCAAAATAGCTTCAGACATCGGGGAAAGATAAAATGATGTACACAAATGTGCAGGTCTATTAAATAAAATGGATGAAATCAAACTGGTCGTGGACCATTTACAACCTGACTTCATGGTTCTAGCACAAACATGGTAAATGAACGAAATCTGAACTTTGAAGTGAATATACGGTTTATGCTTATCAAAACGCCGGATAGAAACGGACTTAGGGGGTGAGATCGCAATGTTCATGCGAGACGGCATTGACTTCGTCCGAATGGGCCTTCGCCAAAACGGGATCTCGTCTTGCAGAAATACTTTGTTGTAAAACTGAAAGTCCCAAACCAACCAGACCTCCATATTTGCCGTGGTATATCGACCCCAGGACAGCGAAACGGACACGGACGAAGCACTCATCACCAGAGGTAAAACAAATCTGCCGTAACAAACGCAATTAATATTCAAAGCTCCCGATAATTGCGTCAATGCTCGCGGTCGGAAAATTTATTCGAACAGAAATTACTTCCAGTTGGTAATGACGAGCTCTACCCAACATGCTCGCTACCGAAGACGCGCGGTTCCGAAATGTGCGGTACCGGCTGCTTGATTCAATCATTGGTAGAGACGACACCGTATCCTGCATTAAAGCAGCGCGTGCCGCTTGACGAAGTGGATCATTGCTTTGACTATTTAAATTCAATTTTTTATTCCCTCCTTTAAACCAGCATCGCCAACCCTGGCAACCTGTGCCTTTCCTCCGCTTCTTTGGTAAACCCATCGATGGTCTCCGTGGAGGTTCAGTTATAATCATATGGCTCCATGGTTTTGCCCCTTTGATTTGTGGACTATGCACGGCAATTCTAACCTCAATGATGATCTAATGACCTCTACCTCCTTCCATTTTGACCCGGTGTCCACGATGAAACCATCCTCTCACCTCAACTGGTGGTTACAACAGTAGCTCTGACTTATATATTATCTCTCACACGACAAGAGCCCCTGAACCCCATACTTGTCAGCAAATAACAGAACTATCCCAATGCACCTAGCTATTAATGTTTTAGTGTACAGTTTTTCCTCATATTTTTAAATTGGCGGCTCGCCGAACTCCGCCTCCGATATAACCGCAGGAGCTATATAACTGCTTCTTTCTAGTTCACCGCCACCGTTTATGTTTTGCATTGTTGATCATTGTTTTAAAATGCAAATCATTTCATCAAATATGCTCTTACCTTATATTGTTCCATTTCGTTGTTAATATGGCTGCTCACAGAAGTGAAGCAATTACTTTCAATTTTGATGATATTTATACCGCGATACCAAGTTTGAACCGACGGGCCTCTCTGGCCTCTTTAATATACAATTCTATTTTATTTTATTGTGTTCTTGCTTGGTAACATGATGGCGCTTTCGCAACCCTTCCAGGTCTTCACCGCCGCTTGCTCAGGCTAGCCGATGGCGTTTTCGCAACCCAGGTCTTCACCAGTCCTGATAAAGATCGTCTATATATTTATCTTAAGATTTTGCGTTTGAGGACGTTACGAAACTGGAGTAGGTAAAATTAAGAGGTATCCATGCAATACAGTTGTAATCTGCTGCGTAAAATATCTGCAATCCATACCAGCAGCATTCCTCTTATTCCAATTTCACAGATAATTTGAGATTAGAAGTTTAGGGTACTTCGTCAAACGCCTTCTTTGTAATCACTTTCGGTATCGACGCCAACCTACTAACTACTAAGTGGATTCGCATTTTGATGCTCGGTTTCGAGAGGTTAAACTAGGGTTGACAAGATCAATCTCACCTCGCGCCATGCTGGAGCCCTAAGAGCAAATTGGCCTTTCCAAAAAAAAACTTCCATGGTTGGCTCTCTTAATTTATCGATTCCATCATTTTACATCAAATGGAGTGTGTCTGCGTCGATAATAACTACATTAAACCGAGCCCCGCATGGTATGCCTACGTCTCGGCCATGCAGTTTTCCAGCGACGAATTGAATATGCGCCCGTGGCTTCGGAGAGTCTTCCGTACGTCTCTTTCCAAGAACTCCTGGCAACCGTCCGACCCAGAGCATCTCGCCCTTTGATTTTGGTGAAGGTTCCACGAATGGTTCTGGGAAGAGTACAGGTATTCACCGCTAACTAGACCGCTGCTTCATGCCGAATTCCGGCAGCGCGTGGGCATAGAAGTACCGTGAAATAGGCCAAATTTTGCGTTTGTAAAGGGATGAGCATAAACGCCTAAAGTTCAACGCATTGACTCTACAAACCAAGGCACGACAGCGTCGCGACTAAACACAATCAGTATCGCACGCCCACCTCTTAGCCAAGACTGCGTCGTCACGAGCAGAATCGGATGCCGCGACAGTATCGTTGGGCTTTCGAACCCGCTGCCTGATGTTTCGACAAATGCGTGAGCGTGAACCGCGGTTGCTGCAAAAGGTATATGACTTAAAAACTGCAAGACTTGTTCGTCACGTTACTAGTCTACCGTTAGTCAAAATACGTTGTCCATGAACTGCCTTTTTAGTCTGACCATCTACCGGGAAGACCATAAAATGTTCTGGTATAGAAAATGTGTTTCTTTTAAAATCCAGGTTTTCGGTCGCTTACGCTACTTTAATCTGCCATAAACGGCATCTCGACTAGATCCCTCAACGCGAAAATAGCCACTGATCAGCATGGGCATTCTCCGTCGAACCGCCACGCACCTGAAACCCAACTGCAGGTGAGAGTTTTGTAGTAATCGAAGCCGCTCACAGAAAACGGATTTGCGTTGATGCTGATAGTTTCAGAGGCTGGGCGAGCTACCGCATTCCGGAAGCCATGCAATGCTAAATAGTGATCAGAACTTTTAAACGGACTGGCCGAACTATCGGGCTAAGAAGTGATGAATTTTATTTTTGCTGTCTCGGCTTTTGACGGATCATATGTGAGTGATGGTTGCTGGCATCCAATACGACTTCCTCCTCTTTGAGTGGCTTCGTAACATGGTCATGTTCGCTCATATTTATTAAGTTCAGTCTGATCATCTCGTCCTGGTATTTATGCATATAATGATGCAGGATTTTATTGGCTGCTGGAATGCCCTAATGCCTACGGAAAGAGCTGACATCTGAAAACCATGCCTAGAGCTGAGTTGTTCCAGCCCTGAGGCACTCACTCTTTTCGCTGCAGGTGCGATCATATTATTCTGGGATGCCTGCACAGAGAGCAAACGTCAAGGAGTCGAGGAGGATGACAACCACGATTGATCGCTCTGCTGAGAATTCGAATGAGGAGGGGACATTTAAGACTGTGAGGCTCATAAAAACGCAAAGAAAGATGCGACCATGGTTCTCCTTTGATGATGGACCAAAAGTACGCAGCTGGCGAAAAACGGAGTGAATCGTCATGCTCGGTCATATCGCTTCGAGTTCGAAAATGAAAAAGATGATGTTAAAGGCCGCGAAAATCATCACTGCAGGGGAGAGGGTAATAACAGCGGATTTAGCACCCCATTAAAACAAATCGAAGTGCGAGTTTGAAGCTGGATAAGAGAAGCGTGCACTGTCTGCCCTAAGTTTCAAGGAGGATCCCTTCAAAAGTTCAGAAGTTGAGCTTTCAAAAATAAATCAGACAATCATGACGTTATGCTTTCATAGGTAAGGTGCTTACGTAATTTCAAGTTGAAAACAGACATATTAAGAGACGACCTAAGGTCTATAGAAAGATTTGTTCAAAGGAAGATATATTCGAATGCCAAAGAGTGACCTTTAAAACGTAGAGAAAAGAGACGGTGGAATAACCATGGAAGAATTTAGCGAGGCATATGACCGAGCTTCTAAGACGAGAGTGACAATACGGGGAAGAATACGGTTAGAAGTAATGCGAATCAGAAAGCAAAGGCCAACATCGATTTTTCTACCCCTTAAAAATTAAAATTCCTCCAATTGACATCTCGCAGTAAAATAAATACGGGACCTGGCACAAGGGAAGAGTCTTCGAGTAGAAACTTTCGAAATATTCTCAATTTATCTGTGATTACAGACATTTATAAGGCCGAGTAAAGGACAGAAATATTCCAGGACCAGAAGAACAAACATTGGATGCGAGATGAATCCACAAAACTGTGCAACCTTGGCAGAAATACGTGCTTCATGAGTTGATGATGTAAGCTTATTTGTATAACTTATGCCGTGGTCCTTTATTGGGGAGCATTCTGAAATTGCTTTATTTTGAAAGCTTATGGGGCTAGGAAGCTTGGTAGGACAAAGACATTAAACCGCACTTGGACGAAGAGAACTCCATCTACCAATTCAAACTTCGTTTTGACAGCTTAATCATATCGGTGTTCATTTTATTAACACAAATATTTGCAGCGCCCTTAGAATATGAATAAACACACTTTAAATCATAGGTATAAACGAACGTTTGCAATTACTTATTTCTGTCTAAATATCGTTAAGATAATGAAGGTAAAGCATTGGACCCAGAACCATGCCTTGAAACACGTCACACATGATTTAATGAGGTGTTGAGTAGCTAGAACCAAACAGAAATTTCTTACAGTAGTTTTATAAGTAAGACCCGATGAAGTCGAATATTTGAGGCCAGATGATGAGGGAATCCAATTTTACCAAAAGACGTCCATGCGAAACCTGCTCAAAGGTTTTACTTAGATCAAATAAGATAAAAACCACTGATTTCTTTCATAACGAAAAGAGGTTATACGATTAAGGAAGGATAAGTGACAAGTTCCACATGATAGTTCAAGGAAAATTCATGTTTGGTACAGTTCAAATTCTGATTAGCTAGATAGAAACCAAGATTATGGTTGTAAGTGAGCTTTTCCAGAAATTTCGCTCAAGACGGATTTTTGCATTCATCGCTCGTAGCTCTTTGAAAATCAAAATTTTGGCTAATTTCTCCATTATGGTTGCAAGCTGGGAGTTAGGGTCTAGCCCTCGAGCCACCAATTTGTGCTCATGTTCTCGAGTGTGCAATTTAAGTCCCGTTTCCCCAACGTTGTTGCAGAACCCAATATTGCAACCTAGCTGGTATACAACTTCAGAGGTTTTGTTAGGGGCAGTCAGTCCTTAAGTTGGACCGCACGACGAAGATTTTTTTGCCTGGGGTCACTGGGCAATGCCTACTCTGGCGAATCGTAACCGTCAAGAGGCTGCCTCAAAGACTACTTTTTAGGAAATTAACCTCCAAACGTCTGGTTTTTCTTCTTTTGGCTGTCATCTGTACACTCTGCGCTAGCTTTATTGGATAAAATAGCCTAGGTACCCATTGGCTCAAAAGGCGTCACGAATTAATTGCTTTTCAGCTTCAATGCGTTACAATCATTTGGACGAAAGTCTGGACGGGGTTTCGTTTGTGTGACTGAGGGTACATGCTGTTGATGTATATGATTTTATTGTGTAATTGGCTTTTATAAATACTGTAGTCTATGAATAAATAAATAATAAATAAATAAATAGCTTTATTGAGTTGGCGCCGTTTAATTCTTAGAAAACAGGAAAAACCTAAAACAAACTCCTCTTTTCATCAACCACTTCAGCTTTGGTTTGTTTGTTTGCTTAAATAGCAGTGTTTGAAATGACGAGTTTGTTTTAAGTAAAAAAACCTGTTTGTCAAGGTTTAGAAAAAGCCCAATTTTAAGTTAAAACAGCTATACAGAATGGGGATGAATGTATGAGGTTAAGAATGGTAAGAGTCAAGACTAGTCTGCTCTTGACGTTCGAGAGTATTCATTCAACAGAGGTAGAAACGGCTGGAGTCGATTCGAAGGGATAGGTACTTCCAATCAGATGCGAGCGCAGTCGATTTCGGTGTGGGGTCTGCCGACTGTAACAAACCACAGGTCCGACAGAATTGTTTGAATGGACTGGTAGCCCTTTTCGCGCGGATCCCGGATGGGGATGGAGTGATGGAATGTCGGTCAAGATGCCGGTGCCCCCTTCCATTCTCGAACGCTGACCCCAATCCCCACGAGTACCGTCGCCGCTCATCGTATCGCTACCCTCCGTATGTCAGCATCCCCTCGTCCCGACCCTACAGTTGCCCACAGCGTTGCACTCCCCACCGGTTATCCAACAGACATGACGTTATTCCCCCCAACTCCAAAAGGGATATCGCATCATGTTACCCTCCCTTCTTTATTTTCTATTGTGCCCTTTCATACCTTTATATCCTTCTTAATGGTAGAATCCATTTCCAACATTTCTGCCGTTCCTTCTAATGACTGTTGCGTTTGAGTGCTTGGCATGGTGCTTAGAGACCATGTTCAATACGCGCATCGTCTAATAACGACTACAGGTGCGTTACTCGCCCGTGTATGTGCAAACCTCTAAGTCTTCGGCCGCTACATTGGTGGCAGTGGTGGGATGGAGAGGAGCACACACTTCCACACCTACCAAACCGACCCGCACAGCACTGAGGACAGTACTGCATTTCAGAGGGAGGCCGTGTAACGAACAACAGTTCCGACAGAATTGTTTGAATGGACTAGGAGCACTTTTCACGCAGATCCCGGATGGGGATGGAGTGATGGAATGTCGGTGAAGATGCCGGTGCCCCCTTCCACTCTCGAACGCTGACCCCAATCCCCACGAGTACCGTCGCCGCTCATCGTATCGCTACCCTCCGTATGTCAGCATTTCCTCGTCCCGACCCTGCAGTTGCCCACAGCGTTGCACTCCCCACCGGTTATCCAACAGACATGACGTAATTCCCCCCACTCCAAAAGGGATATCGCATCATGTAACCCTCCCTTCTTTATTTTATTTTTTTATTTATTTATTTATTGCCAGTTTACAGGCAAGGTCAAAAGGGATATATACAGTAGGGGGTCAAGCTGACAGTGAAAAAAACTCCTGATCGTTCTTTAAAGTATTTTCAGGAGAAAAAACTGCAGCTTGTTGAACAGATTAAAGTTTAGGACAGGGAAGTGTTGACACAGGTGCACGGTGTAGTACTTCTCCTTTCGGTGTTGTGGATCTGGTCTTCTGTACTAGCAGCAAGTATGCCGGCGAGCGGCTGCTAGCTGTAGACTGAGGAATAACCCGATTACGGACTGCAGAGCCAGCAATATTACCTTCAGCATGAAGTCCGGATAGGATTCAGAGTCCGTGGACGCCATCAGAACGGAAGAGAGCTTCCAGAGAATCAGCACCCAACAGACATGACGTAATTCCCCCCAACTCCAAAAGGGATATCGCATCATGTTACCCTCCCTTCTTTATTTTCTATTGTACCCTAACATAGCTTTATATCCTTCTTAATGGTAGAATCCATTTCCGACATTTCTGCCGTTCCTTCTAATGACTGTTGCGTTTGAGTGCTTGGCATGGTGCTTAGAGACCATGTTCAATACGCGCATCGTCTAATAACGACTGCAGGTGCGTTACTCGCCCGTGTGTGTGCAAACATCGAAGACTTCGGCCGCTAAACTGGCAACCAAAG
>WEDG01015282.1:0-50807 GCA_017591395.1 Schistocephalus solidus | reverse complement strand
AATGGAATGGAATGGAATGGAATGGATGGTGGAGCACACACAGGAATGGATAAAAGGAATGAAGGAATGGAAAGAAATGGAAGAAATGGAATGAAGACGGATTAAAGACATGGAGTGGATGGAAGGAAATGGCCCTAGCCCTTTGAAAATGGGAATGAAGACATGGACAGTGGACAAACAGGGAGGGACTTGAAACAGGGGTATAATGGAAATGGTGGACAGGAGTGGCATAATAGAATGGATGGAATGAGGAAATGGACGGAAGGACAGGGAAATGGAATGGAATGGATGGACATAGATGGATGAATGGAATGAAGGAAATGGAGCAGGAAATGGAGATGGAATGAGGAAAGGAAGATAGACGAATGGATCAAGGAATGGAATGGAGGAATGGAATGAGGAATGGAATGGATGGAACACAGAAACGAATGGAATGAATGGAGCTATGGAAAATGGATGGAAATGGAATGGGAAATGGAAATGGAATGGAATGGAATGGACATGGATGGATGGAAATGGAAGGAATGGAATGGAAAGGAAGATGGAATGGAAGACAAATGCAGTGGACTGGAAAGCCCTGGGAAATGGAAATGGGGTGGAATGGAATGGAATAGGGAGTATAGACACAGGAAATGGATGGATGGAATGGAATGGAAGGAAATGGATTTGAAGGAATGGAAATGGAATGGATGGACATGGATGGATGAAGAAGGAAATGGAATGGAAATGGAATGAGGCAGGACAGTGGATGGAGGGAATGGAATGGAATAATGGCTGATCACAACCGACAGCAACGAGACCGTGGCTCAGTGGTAGAGCGTTCGACTCAAATACCAAAGGTCGCGGGTTCGAATCCCAGGTGTTCACACTTGGGATTGGGTAGGACTGGCTGATGACGGCTAATAAGCCAGAAATGGCCATTCCGGTCTCCCTTGACTTTGTCGGTTCCATTCCATCATATGCTACACGTCGCTATGCGACCGCCTGCGAGGGCTCTAGTCTGAGCTCCAGGGCACAATGGAACATGCATGTTCCTTAAGCAGATCGGTAAGCTCCACACTATCATCATATTCCCTATCACAACCGACAAAACAACGATCCCGTGGCTCAATGGTAAGGCGTTCGACTCATTTACGATAGGTCGCGGGTTCGAAACCCAGGTGTTCCACACTTGGGATTGGGTATGACTGGCTGATGACGGCTAATAAGCTAAAAATGGCCATTCCGGTCTCCCTTGTCTTTGTTGGTTCCATTCCATCATATGCTACACGTCGCTATGCGACCGCCTGCAAGGGCTCTAGTCTGAGTTCCAGGGCACAACGGAACACAAATGTTCCTTAAGCAGATCGGTGAGCCACACACTATCATCATATTCCTGATCGCAACCGACAAAGCAACGAGCCCGTGGCTCAGTGGTTGTGCGTTCGACTCAAATACCAAAGGTCGCGGGTTCGAATCCCAGGTGTTCCACACTTGGGATTGGGAATGAATGGCTGATGACGGCTAATAAGCCAGAAATGGCCATTCCGGTCTCCCTGACTCTGTCGGTTCCATTCCATCATATGCTACAGTCGCGACTGCCTGTGAGTACTCTAGTCTGAGTTCCAGGGCACAACGGAACATAAATGTTCCTTAAGCAGATCGGTGAGCCACACACTATCATCATATTCCCGATCTCAACCGACAAAGCAACGAGCCAGTGGCTCAGTGGTAGAGCGTTCGACTCAAATACGAAAGGTCGCGGGTTCGAATCCCAGGTGTTCCACACTTGGGATTGGGTATGACTGGCTGATGACGGCTAATAAGCCAGAAATGGCCATTCCGGTCTACCCTTGTCTTTGTCGGTTCCACATTATCAACAATGCTACACGTCGCTATGCGACTGCCTGTGAGTTCTCAAGTCTGAGTTCCAGGGCACAACGGAACATAAATGTTCCTTAAGCAGATCGGTGAGCCACACACTATCATCATGTTCCCGATCGCAACCGACAAAGCAACGAGTCCGCGGCTCAGTGGTAGAGCGTTCGACTCAAATACCAAAGGTTGCGGGTTCGAATCCCAGGTGTTCCACACTTGGGATTGGGTATGACTGGCTGATGACGGCTAATAAACCAGAAATGGCCATTCCAGTCTCCCTTGTCTTTGTCGGTTCCACATTTTCAACATATGCTACACGTCGCTATGCGACTGCCTGTGAGTACTCTAGTCTGAGTTCCAGGGCACAACGGAACATAAATGTTCCTTAAACAGATCGGTGAGCCACACACTATCATCATATTCCCGATCGCAACCGACAAAGCAACGAGTCCGCGGCTCAGTGGTAGAGCGTTCGACTCAAATACCAAAGGTTGCGGGTTCGAATCCCAGGTGTTCCACACTTGGGATTGGGTATGACTGGCTGATGACGGCTAATAAGCCAGAAATGGCCATTCCGGTCTCCCTTGACTTTGTCGGTTCCATTCCATCATATGCTACACGTCGCTATGCGACCGCCAGCGAGGGCTCTAGTCTGAGCTCCAGGGCACAATGGAACATGCATGTTCCTTAAGCAGATCGGTTAGCTCCACACTATCATCATATTCCCTATCAAAACCGACAAAACAACGATCCCGTGGCTCAATGGTAAGGCGTTCGAGTCATTTACGATAGGTCGCGGGTTCGAAACCCAGGTGTTCCACACTTGGGATTGGGTATGACTGGCTGATGACGGCTAATAAGCTAAAAATGGCCATTCCGGTCTCCCTTGACTTTGTTGGTTCCATTCCATCATATGCTACACGTCGCTATGCGACCGCCTGCAAGGGCTCTAGTCTGAGCTCCAGGGCACAATGGAACATGCATGTTCCTTAAGCAGATCGGTGAGCCCCACTCTATCATCAAATTCCTGATCACAACCGACAAAAAAACGAGCCCGTTGCTCAATGGTAGAGCGTTCGACTCAAATACGAAAGGTCGCGGGTTTGAATTTCTGGTGTGCCACACTTGGGATTGAGTATGACTGGCTGATCACGGCTAATAAGCCAGAAATGGCCATTCCGGTCTCCCTTGTCTTTGTCGGTTCCATTCCATCATATGCTACACGTCGCTATGCGACCGCCTGCAAGGGCTCTAGTCTGAGCTCCAGGGCACAATGGAACATGCATGTTCCTTAAGCAGATCGGTGAGCCCCACTCTATCATCAAAATCCTGATCACAACCGACAAAACAACGAGCCCGTTGCTCAATGGTAGAGCGTTCGACTCAAATACGAAAGGTCGCGGGTTTGAATTTCTGGTGTGCCACACTTGGGATTGAGTATGAACGGCTGATCACGGCTAATAAGCCAGAAATGGCCATTCCGGTCTCCCTTGTCTTTGTCGGTTCCCTTCCATCATATGCTACACGTCGCTATGCGACCGCCTGCAAGGGCTCTAGTCTGAGCTCCAGGGCACAATGGAATATGCATGTCCCTTAAGCAGATCGGTTAGCCCCACACTATCATCATATTCCCGATCACAACCGACAAAACAACGATCCCGTGGCTCAATGGTAAGGCGTTCGACTCAAATACGATAGGTCGCGGGTTCAGAAACCCAGGTGTGCCACACTTGGGATTGGGTATGACTGGCTGATGACGGCTAATAAGCCAGAAATGGCCATTCCGGTCTCCCTTGTCTTTGTCGGTTCCATTCCATCATATGCTACACGTCGCTATGCGACCGCCTGCAAGGGCTCTAGTCTGAGCTCCAGGGCACAATGGAACATGCACTTTCCTTAAGCAGATCGGTTAGCCCCACACTATTATCATATTCCCTATCACAACCGACAATCGCCACGTAATTGCTGCTCCTGTGACCTGTGGGACAAATTGAGCATATTCTTTTGAGGTAAATCTGTTACAAAGTAGATATAAATAGGGCAGACTTAAACTTAATATTTAAGAACCATTGACCTGCTATCATTTTAACTTACAAGGTTCCACATTGCATTTTGAATACCTTTTGTCTTTTTATTTTAAGTAATTCCGATATTTTCAAAAGCGACTGGCCGCTAATCATTATGAGAGAATGTTTTAGTTTAGTCAATGAGAAGTCCATCACTGACATATCAGTGCTTTGTTCTCATTATGCGTTCCGCCTTTTAACTAATGACACATAATCTAGCTCTCTTAACATTAGGAGCAGGCAATTTAAGCTTTTAAACACTTTCTTAAACATCCAAGCACTACAGTACAATGAGAAAACTGAGATCTACACAATCATATTCTGCAGGAAGAAGGACCGTCCAAGATTAAAAGGATTAAGACGTGAAAGCTCTCAGCTCAGCAATAGGCCCCACAGCTTTAAGAGGTACATTGGGATTTGGTCTGATGCAAACTGCTATGCTTACATTTTACTTTACCTTAAAAGCCGGAATTTAAGAAGTATGAATGCTATATCTCTTTTACTATTGGCTTATTGAGGTAAACTGCTTTCTGTAAAGGTTTGCAGCATATAGGTTCTCAAAAGTACGAACCCAACTTTCCCTAAAATAAACTGCACTGAAATGCAGCATTATGCAGAATGTTTGGCTTGTTTTAGATAGTATTCTAATTATATTTTATCGAAATTTTAAAAAAGTGTGATAAACATTGCTTTAAAATTCCACGTTTATTAAGCTTCTTCGCATACAAGATGATCTAATGAAGCCATTCATTAAAACAACAAAAACAATAGTATAGTTGTTTTTAATATTATATAGCTTCATCCGCAAACATATGGACGAAAAAACACACAAACGCTATCAAATAATTTTTATTAATTTACAGATTTCGTCAAAATTGTTTTTTGAGGCTTAAAAATGAATCAAGTAGAGTCCAGAGAATATGGCAATGGCGAGCTAATTAAATTTACATTTTCTACGTAAGCTAATCAAGCTGAGCCTGTAACCGAACTCCTGCAAAGGACTGCAGGGTTTAACACATCGTAAACTTCAGACGGTGGTAATTCATGAAGTGCATGATGGAAACATACTTTTAGCATCAAATTTTGATGAGAAGCGCTGGATGTGTAAGGAAATCGCAGATTTTGCAAGATTTTATTTGAATAAAATCCGTATGGTCGAGCGGTAGGGGCATATTGAGCTTATTTCGGTCGATATAAGCCTACAGTTTTTTCCATCTGTTCTAAATCAGCCGGCTTGACCTCACACAACGCACTTATCGATAGGGTGCAAGCAGCGCGAACGACGCGTTATTACGCATTTATCCTTTTTGTGTGTATGTCTGATCCCCTTAAATTGCCTTTCGTTCGGGTTCATTGCTTACCATGAAAAAGATACCGTTTCGACTATGACTAATGTCCAAAAAATGTTTTTTTGGATTAGAGATGCACACCAAAAGAAAAAAATATGTTTATTACGTTTTGTATGTTACATATAAGTCAAACAACTCGCATTGCAGTTTAACTCTGACACAATGAGCCCTGTAGGATAGGTAACATAACTCAGTCCATATGTATTAAATTAATATACATCCTCTGCCTTTTTGTTCATTCCAAGCAAATTGACATCAATACTCTATAAAAATTGGGAAGTGAAATTATAAAAGTGTAGTTTGTTGATTGCCTCATGTGTATGTTCGTTTACAAATACAAAAACATTTCTATAACATTCCTAAATTATGAAAAATATCGTGCAAAAATCTCCTTTGCGGAAAATAAAAAAACCTCGCAGGAAAGGATTAATACAGGGAATAAATTTGTACTTTTTTTACAAAAAACTTTTCAACAATTTTTTTATTTCTTTTTGCATTTTGAAATGGCAACATGTAAGGAAATTCCTAAAACATTTTCAAAAGTATCTTTTTAATGTACTCTATTATTATTTTAAAATAATGAACAAAAAGGCAGGTGCAAAGGGTACATATGATACCATGTTTTCTTAACATCGGAGTATATTTTAATGTTCATCCTACTGTCCAGATAATATTTTTACTTTCGCACAAACCTTTTTGCCTGTATAACTGCAAAAATTGAACATTTTCTACTTCTGACAAAATAAATAATTAATCTTTTGGTATTTTCAGCCACCTGGATGAGCTTTTGATGTTAGATTTCGTCATTGGCGTATAAAGGTTTTTTTGAAGTTATATCATTTTATTTCATCTAAGTGAAAAACCAGGTTTTTCTGCAGAGTAAACTGAAACTTAGGAATCTAAATCAGCATCATATTATATTTATGATTCCTCTGGTTTTCACAATAAACAACACAGCAATCGTCTGGCAGCTCAACAAACGTTCAACATGGGAGCTCATATGTTCGCTAGGGTGTTTTAAATTGGTCCACGTTCCCTTTCGGAATTCACCGGTAAAACTTAAATGTAAATTTATATAACAAATAAGGTAAGGGAAGTGCGGATACTCCTAACTGCGCTTCAGCTACTGTCTTTACCAGAAATGTAAAGAAAGCACACGCTTTCTGTTTTTCTTCCTATTTTAAAATTAGGAGACGAAAAAGGTGAACATTAAAAAGCGAGGTTCCAGGCACTTAGTGAAGGTATGCATAGTCCCTAACAGGGGTGCCTCATGAAAATGGGTACTGTCCATTAACATAGACCTAATGTGTTTTTCACCTGTCTCAGATGATGGATTTGAACTAAAATCTAAATATTTCGGTTGATATAATTTATGGTTCAGCCATTGCACCTCCTTCTGACTTGCTTCCAAGAACTCGCCTATTCGCCTTCATCCGCAAGGAATAGACATATATTGAACATTCTACTATACATTCTGATAAAATGGACTCCGCTTCAATAAAGGTGCATTTTGGGATTTTGTTAATCAGGCCAGTAATTTCAGAAATCGTTAATGTCAGGACTTCGAATTAAGTGCATTAGTGATGCTGTGAGGCCCATTGAGAAATAAAAACCCCCGCATATGTACCTTTCAACAGATGAAACATTGACGAAGAAACTGCTTAAGCTTTAAACTATTAACTTTGTTGAATGTATGTCACAACTCTGCCATATAGAATTATAGCTGCTTTTTAATTTTTTTGGCTTCACCGATGGAAATGCAAATAACTGTAAATTTTGGCTAGTAGGCATGCAGGAAAATCAAATGCATGCAACAAACGATGACATTTTGGTTTGAGTAAGCTTCGGAAACGTGGTACATCAGTTGATCATCCGTTAATTACTGTGAATTAGTTCATATTTTGGATTTTATCTCTAGTCACATCTTTCTGCTGCGTCCTTTCCACAGGTCACAGAAATAGCCATAATGTACCTAAAATTTCTCCTTCTAAAGCTTTTAATGTCACTGTTCTCCCATGCCAGTTGTAAAATGATCAAATTCCCATTTTGTTCTTTTTGTTTTCTAAGGACGTGGTCTAAAATAGCAGATAGAAGAGAATAGTGTTATTATTTGTATCATGAAGGTTCCCGGGCAGCAGACTGAGGATGCAGAAAAATTTATGCGTTCAAAAAATATTGAAATGAAATTAAATGGCAAATTAAACCTTTATCTAACAAGAAATAATTAACATTGCATTTCCTTATAAGAAGTCAATAACACAGACGAATGAATGACGAACAACATATTTAGAGTACTATGACAGTTCGACCGTCGTAGTCCAATGATGTCCACCGTATGCTCCATGGAAGGGTGGAACAGGGACGGTGACTTGCGCGTTAATTAGTTTTAAGTGATAGTAGCCTTGCGCTGCAGCTACTGCACTATCTCCTTCTCCCCCACCTGAGCCCAGTGTCAAGACTGAGTCAATAAGACCGGAGATGGGAGAGGGCTCTGGTGGCTGGTGCGGCCGGAGTCGCCCCTGGGCGTGCTACCACACCTGGCTCGGATCTCACAGAGTGGGAGTGCCATAAAGACCACATTAAGAAGGAGCCATTGCAGCCTGACTCTCAGTCCGCCAGTCAGCCACTCCACACAAAACACACATTGGGCTGACCACGCGGTCCAAGTTATCCCGTCAGTTGGCAACCTTCCAAGCCACGGCTTTTAGTGCACCGTGATAGTTTTAAGCGCGTCAGATAGTGAGGAACATGCGCTGAGCTGTCGACCTCACTCTCTCCCCAACCCCTACCATCAGACACTGTCCGAGCCGGTCAATTGCCTGATGTGGGAGTGGGCGCATTGGCTGACGGATCGGCGTACCCGTCTTCGCGCGCCACATCACGACCTGGCCCCCATAACGCACACACCAGGATTCACAAACTCAGGGGATATGGAGCAGCCATCGCCGTCTGACTCCCAGTCCACTGGTAAGCCACTCGACACACACAGCACATACACTGAGCCGACGGCGTGGTCTGGTGGAAGTGTCAGATTGGCAGACTTCCCAGCCACGGTTTCTAGGAAACCGTGATATACTCTGGTAAATGGTGATTGTGAGGGTGTTGTCGATGTATTGGTGTAGGTTGTGTGCGCTGATGTAGCTTAGCCTCCGGTGGTTTTACCGGAGGTTGTCGTGGAGGCGCATGTGTCCTAATAGGCCCATGCGTTGTGTAAATGTGCGAGGACAGTGAGGACAGTGGAGGCGACGATCTCTGCTGTGTGATGGTGCTCCAGGCACTGGCACACCGGTCTCTGTACGATGTATTCGCAAGTTACAGACCAGGCCGATGCGTGAGGTGAATGTGCGGTCGCATTGAGTACAGCTTAGGAGAGATTCCCCATCGCTGATAGTGGTGGTGGTGGTAGTGAAGGCGAAGGCGGTGGTGGTTGCGGTGGTGGGGGGAACAGGCGATGAGTAGACGGATGTGGTCTCTATGATGGTGGGAGTAATGGAATTGATGCCAGGAGTGAGGGTGGAGAGTCAGAAGGAAGGTTGGCAGAATATGACGTAGAAATTGGAATTGTTGGATTGTTGATGAATTGCGTCCGAAGATGTCCAACCAGGCCGATTCGCGCGCGGAAGATGCGTTGACAGTGCGGGCATGTTGGCAGGGCCCGGACATTTGCGGTGTTAGTCCGGGGCGCTGGTGACTTTCGTGCCGCTCTTTTGGCCTTGGCAACGGCGATCCGGTTGGCCTCATAGATTGCTGAACCAGTCTTCACTATGAACAAGCATAGTCCGTGCTATTAACAATTCTGATGAGTTAACTGGAGTCTTCCTGATTTGTTTTGATTCTTATTGATTTTAACCTTTTATAACAAATACAAATTGAAACAACTTGTCCAGTTAGCACTAAGAAACTTATGACAAATTCGAACCGGCGACCCTGTTGCCCAATAATACCTGAACGCCTTTTCTTCATTGCTCTTATTAAAACGCCTTAAGCGAGCATACTGCGCGAAACTTCGACTCGATACCAACTGTTCACTAAAAACTTAATGCGTTGATGAAAGTTGTACAAAGCGGATTTCAAGATATCATAAAAGTTCCTGCCAAAAATCTTTTAAATGTACTCCCTTATAAAATTATTCTTAAGCAAGAATATATATTTACTTAAAGTGCAATCTAGTAACTTTCATTCAAGAAATGTGTTAATACTTAGAAAAAAACAGAAAAATCGAAGGGAAATAAACAAGCTGTATTTGTTTTGATACATTTTTACTTTTGTCCCTTTTTTCAAAAATATGCTTGGACATGGTACACGCAATTTCAGAGCATAAGAATGAAAGCAAGACAAAATTCTCACTTGAACAAAAACATTGAGATGCTGACGCTTCGCAGTGATCGAATGGCTTAACATTAGCTAAGCGTTGATTGCAGCAAGTCAAACAGAATTGCAGCTGGCGTGCCAAAGCTATTCAGCGTTTGGTTGATTTTTTTTTCATTCGCTGCGTTGGGCCTTTTGTGGATTTTTTGCAAGCTCGGCAGCTGCGTGCGTCATGAGAGGAGGCTGGGCCTTTGCAGAGGGTTTTCAGTCTTGGCGGGCCGGGTCTGCGCGGCTTTCTTAAGTTCTGCGTAACCATCTTCCTCTGGCCTTTTGTACATAATAAGGCATGAAGTTCTAAGCAACGTGAAGTTCAATGTGGCTGTTTAATCAGATGCTCTATTAACACCACACCTAAAGTGTTGCTCATACTTTTTTGGCCTCTGCCCGAAAATAGCCCACTCTGATAGTCGAACGTATGACCAGTTTGTCCAATGTGCGCGACAATTTGGGGCGTTTGTGTAGCCTCCATGTAGCCAGTTTTGTAAACATGCAGGCATTTAATGTACTGGAGGAGAATGCTGAATAAGGATGAAGAAACCTACTACTCTGAGTATATTCCAAACGGGAAAACGCGTTTATATGGTTAAGGGCTATCCAATAACATGAAACTGATTATCTCCAAAGCAATTTCAAATTTATTCCAATGGTTAGACTTTTGGACATATTGAACGCATAATATTCGCTAAAAGTCTAAACACTGGTTGACATTTTTTGACAGGATTTCAAATGCCTGTCTTATTTAGTTTATTCTTAAACGATACCCTTCCGCAAATTGTTGGCAAATTTCCTACTATCTGCAAAAATATCACTCAGAAAACTACTAACTTTTCGAGTACCTCTGGATATTTGAGCACATTCAGTATGTATGATCATAAGCATAGTTTTTTAGGGTTATTTAATGAAAACAATAAGTCAATTTGGAAGCATTGACGCATAGTTTCTTTTTAGACGCTCATCTACTTCTTGTATACTTTGAAGCAAAACTGTGCTTTAGTTTTTTTTAAAATTCCTTTATTGTACTTTGCCCATCTTCTGTAGAGAAATACGCATGCCTGGAGAAAAACCTAAAGCAAAGCGTCAAAGGAACGATGGAGTTCTGCAATTAAGGAAGAGCATGCTGCATCAACTATAAGCAACATTACTATACCAGATGAACGTCGACACAGCTTCTATGCAGGATAGCTTCTTAAAGTATCCCATAAATATAATTTTTAAAAAGCGAATCATCAACTCCTAGTTAAACCTGCACAAACGAGGACAAACTATGGCTTACACCCAATCCCGAAAACCTTGAACGTGTCGTATCTCAGTTAGCAGCTCAGCATTCTGCGAAACGCCTTCTTGCAAGAAAGAGTATGTTATTAATTAAGGTTGTTAACAAAAGAATGTATAATGTTACAGAATATATTTTTAATGCAAAAAAACTATTGTATTAAAATGCTTTTAATTTGCATATGAACGATTAGTTTTCTGAGGGTTATTGGATAAATGGAGTCAGTTGGCCTGGAAAAACTAAATTACTTCGAAATTTCATTTTGCTACCCGCTTAAGATTAACAAAGCAGTTGAAAATAGAATTATTTCTAAAATCTGAACAATGTTTTTTCTTATACCGTTCATTAGTTTTATTCGTATTTTGGTAAAAGTTTGTGACTGAAACTCAGCACGAACATTAATATCTCTAGTTTGTTTTAGCATACATGGGCTTTCTAGAAGTATGAAAATATTATATATTAAAGCGTGCGTTAAGATACCCATAACATCATTTTATTTAAACTAATACGCTTCTGTGCAAACGAGCTATAGCTAAATTTTGAGTTGTCCACATCGATGTGAATATTATGGAGCGTACATGTAAGCGAAGTGAAGACAGTTTTCTAAACTAACTATCATTAATTATTTTTTTCGGCCACGACGTAAATATTGCAAAAAGCCAAACTAAAAGTGCATTTAAAAGCAAAATATGTAATTTGCTTGTTAAATTTGTGTTGATAAAGATTAATTATTTGGGAATTTATATGCAAAACTAACCAGTGAGGTAGTTCTTAGGACAAAACTCATTAAAGAGAGACACTTATATGATAAACAATAAACGTATTATGGTCCATCCTTTTAGCTTTGCCTTTTTCTCGATTCTCTGGTTAAATTTTATTATGTACAAATGCGTTTCATTATGATAGAACTTCCAGATATGTTACTGCAAGATAAAACCTTGCATGAAATGCCTTCCTCAAAGAGTTTACTAACCGCAAAGCAGTAAACCTTTCCTTTCATTCAAATGATTAAGCTCTCTAAACACCGCGAAGTATTGAACAAACTTTGTAGAGCACCTAACAGCCAAATTAAATTTACTGTTGCAAAAAACACAGAGCGAGGTTGGATGAAAACCTTCCAAAAGCCAAGTTAATGTTATGCTGATGATTTTGGTTAGTTATGATGATTCAGTTTAAAAGTCATTGACCGGTCTGTTAGCCAATGATTCAGTGAGAACCTTTATTACTACGGTTTCCTTACCCCTGAACTCCAACAAAGTCGCAGTTACCGTAGTCATGCGCATTTAAAGCACTGCAATGTAAGCCATTTTTATGAACTCACTGACTGCCATAATGCATACGAAGGGAATCTGTGCGTGATTTAAGCGATATTTATTGTAAGCTGTGGTGCTTATTCAGCATTATGAACTGATCCTTTCGTACAGACACTCATTAATAAACACTAAACAATAAGTACGTTAAGGGTAATATAACTTTTAATTCTTTTTCGGGTCCCTGTTTAAATCAAGATTAGATATTTTTTATATGGTATTTTGATCCATATGTTTGAACAGCTTTCAGAAGTAGTAGAAATGATCGTAAATTGGAGTACATTTAAAGAGCAGAAAGAAAGGGAAATATACAATGGACAAAAAACAACCAGCCATCTGTTTGTCAATATCGGAAATAATAATTTCTGTTTGAAAAACGGCGTTATAAACCACCGCACCAGATTGACTGCTAAGCAAGTCAAATTGTTCTGTTCCCTCTAGCTGACTAAAATGCTAAACCTCTTTTAAGCAAACCGGCGATCAAGCAAACTCAAGGCACACACTTCTGATTGTCCAAAAAGTGGTCAGACAAAAGGTCAGAACGCAGTCGCCAGTGATATCTGCCTAAACGTATCGGGAACATTGAACGAAATGAGTGCAGCATAAAGTCTTCGTAGGAAAGGATGGCCAAAGGAGGGAAGCCAAATGCTGAGACGGCATTTGCTATCGAGTGCAACGGTCGATATAAGCTAAACTACCGATTAATACCAGGAGGCAACTTAAGCGCCTACCTTACCCTAATGGAACTCCGGGACGGCGTGAAATAAAAGTTCTATGAATTGTAAATATTTTCACGTGGTTCTGCTGAAAGTGGCAAAGTTAACTGTTTTCGGTTTATTTACTGTTCACGATGGCACAAATCACGCTGTCCTAGAAGATATGGTTACTGCTTCGTGTCGTTATCGCAAGAACGAAGTCTCCTTCTCTTGCTTCACGCACTGGTCCAAAATTTTCCTCTGATTAAATAGCAGAGAGTCTTAATGAAAGCAACCTGCCCGTTTCCTTAGAAAGTACTGAATCAAGTCCACGTGCCCAGGTTTGTTCAGTGTGCGGTGCTGTTGGCAAGGGCTCTGTGTGATGGGGAACGCTGGCAGATCGTGGTATTTTTTGTCTTAGAGGTCAGCTTGCGCGTCCAATAACCCAGGTGTCATTATTAAGCTTAGAACGCACCAACTAAATTTAAGGTTTGGCAGGTCCGGTCATCTATCCGGTTTGAGCAACGTCACAAATGTTAGTCTCTAAATAGCACAGGGCCTGGAAGAGATTGCTTTGACCTAAAAAAGGAAGACAAACTAGATAGCAAATTGAATAAGCAGTGAAACGTTCTTCCCATCATTGATTCATGATCTCAGAAGTCATACGTCAGTGATGGTGTCGGACCTTCTTTTGCCTATAAAAACAGGTTACAAAAGGCTTATGAAAACTAATGGCTTTTTGAACAGGATAGTATTTTTTGAAACCTAAGGTAAATGAAGCACAGTTTGAGGAAGGTTAAAATTGGCTGAATAAATTAGGACCACAAAGAAATCAGGGGATACGCAAACAGCAGGGAGATGGAAAACCTTATCACAGCATCAATTAGTCTGCTGTAACAAATACCATGATTGAATGGCCATTTAGATAAGAGGGAAGGTCCTGTTGTCGGAAAAGTCAGATTGCCTTGCTTTTGAAAGGTGTGCTCGCCTTCATTTTCAGTCAGACCTCCTGGAGCAGTGACTTGCAATATATCTGATAGCTCACTCTCTTTGCAAGTATCGATGAGGACAGTGCAGAAGATATTTAGCAAAAATGGTGGAAAACGAGTCGATTTCCTAAAGTTTTACGAAAAAAGGACTGTAAATGTCTGCGTAATTTGATTTATTTGTGCCAGGATATACTAATATTTAGAACATTCTCACCGGAAGTTAGGTATTTCTTCATTGTCCATCTCTATAGGCTCAAAGGCAGTCAAAAAATCTTCTATACTCACCGTGAGAACTATCTTTTCAGTATTACTGACCCAATGTCTGTTAAAAAGTTTTTAAGTCGGATTTACCGAGCGGCCTGAGAAAAGATATCTTCCGGGGACTCAGTTCAGGAATACTTATACGATTCTTCGAGGCAACTTGATAAGAACTAAGAATCAGACTTATAAAAATTGCCGTTTTTCCCGTAAAAACCATTGATTGTGCAAACTGACACAAACGACAGTAAATCGCACATAAATTTGGATGTTCTAAAGAATGCATTTAGATAATCAGACAAATCAAGTACTGCCCGAAACGGGTTTCCAGATAGCGGGCTGCTCTCAGTAGTCTGTGAATTTCGAAATGGAGAAACGCAGGATTGTCTACTTGTCCCATACCAGCTTCAGTCCCATGTTCCATCTAAAGATGGACGCTCTCTGCAAGAACAACCAAGGATCAATGCCAAATAGCGTAGATAATTAAATCTTTTAAAAACCTCTTTTGTGAATTTAGTGCAAGAAATGCAATGCCAGAACAAATAACCCATCCTCCACCGTTGTTTTGACATTGAGCACTATAGCGGAAACTGAAACGTAAACCGGTCTGAACTGTCTTGCTTCCGAAAATGCGAACGCTTCGTTACATAGGAATACGAAAAAACGGCTCTTAAAAGTCAATCGGAGCTGGCCGCAGATTTTTAATGAATCCTCGCCTTATTAGATTAATCGCGGTATCTTTGTGCTTTTTATCTCATGAAGCATTGAAATCGATGACTAAATTGCTATTTGTATGTTTTTATGTCAGGCCGGAGTTCACTAAAGTTAAAGCTGTTTTATGAATTCACTTTAGAAAAGCTTTACGACTACATTAAACCACTACAGTTGTTTATTCATAAAAGTACTTAATAAAGACACAGAATAGGATTGTTTAAATAAAGTAAAGCTGACAATTGGGTAGTTTCAACTTAAATCCCTTTTGATTAATAACATCTTTTTAGTTGCAAAATAACTGTTATAAACGCAACCCCAAATTATCTGTTCTCTCATCATATTTGCCCCTCAGAGACAACGCAGGTTGTGTTGCCCGATCGCGTCTTAATATCTGACTATATACCGATTCGGCTCCCCTACGGTGAGGTAACTATATGTTTTTACAACCTACTAGAGTACAGCCGATAAGTTGGACAGTTCAAGGAGCTGGTGTTAGTTAATTTGTAACGTATTGTACACGTTGGTATCAAAATCTTTCCTTCAGTTATTTAGTGTAATCTGGACGGGTGAATCGATAACCGCTTTGAAAGTCTAAAAAAACTAAAACAAAGGTTATATATTAGTGAACTAGGAAGTTTAAAAGAAATAATAACCGCAAAAATATTACATGAGCTTTTGTAAGATGCCTCAAATGTGTTAAGGTACACTTTAAAGTCAATATGGAATGTTTATAGACAACACAATCAAACAAAGGCCATCTTTGGGAAGGAGAGGACCGAAAATAATTTACTTGTCGTTGCTGACACGTGGCTTTATAGCATCGATTAATACTGCTGTGGACTGAACATGCATTTGAGAAAATGGCTGGGAGATCGGATCAGAACCATAGAACGGTGAGGAACAGACTGTAGAATGACCTGGGGACTGATGCAGATTGCATGAGGAGTTGCATGAGCAAGCTGTTGCTGTACAGGATGTACACAGGTCATTCTCCGAGTAAAACCGAGGACCAATCAAACCTTCTTGCTGATGTGATCTGTTGAATGAACCTTGCCTTTTTTTCTTTTCTGGAGGCATAGTTGTATTTGAGTTATCTTGAGTTTGTTTGAACAACTCAATGTCACCTTTCTTAGACAATAAATTTGCAGCGTTTATTTTAGAGCCTGAGTTCAGTTCTTGCACAAAGTTGCTTCCTTGAAGGGTTTGTCGGCTTTCACGAGAATGATAAGTCAAAACCTTGAAGGCATTTAATGGTTTCTGCTGTCCTAAGGACGTTTGACTGCCTGGTAACGTAACAAATTGAAAGCATAACTTCTCAGCATTTATATTCTTTTCACTATTCAGTATTTGGGATGCAC
Organism: Schistocephalus solidus; assembly: GCA_017591395.1. Lineage (NCBI taxonomy): Eukaryota > Metazoa > Platyhelminthes > Cestoda > Diphyllobothriidea > Diphyllobothriidae > Schistocephalus > Schistocephalus solidus. The sequence goes on along the minus strand of WEDG01015282.1, from coordinate 34,570 downwards.
AAATGTTTTCACTGCGGTTCACCTCCTTGCAGGGCCATTGAATTTCCCTTCCTTGTCTCACTTCGACAGCAGGATTTTGATCTCCCATAGAAGGTCTTTTATGGTATTCTCTCCATTTGTGGATTCTAGGTTCATTAAGCACCTTTCTCCGTGAAATCTGTCCCTAATGGCCAAATTCTCTGCAGAACTGGCAATATTCCGATGATACCGAGCAGAATGTTTGCTGGCGGAGAAGGAACAGAGCATTCGACGAAGTGCCAATGCAAAACGTTGATTCAGCCAGCAGTGAAATACGAAAGTGCAGTCGGTTTTCAGAGCCAGTGCCAGAATTATAAATGCACGCAGGAGACTGTGGCCCCTGCTGGGAGTGGACAGGATACCCACCTTTCTACAGGCAGAGTAGACAACAAACGGACTTTGACAGGTAAAAAAGGCTCCGATGAGGCACAGAATCAGGACGGTCATACGAGCCTCCTCACGCACTGTACTCTTAAACTCAGCACCACCACGGATGCAGTGCTGTTGTACAAATCGACTGGACATGCGCACTGCGTACAATAACCGGAAACTGGCCAAACAAAGAAAAAAGAATGGTAACACGAAGAAGATTATGAAGTGCACTAGCCAGGCTTGTACTGACTGAAAATTCTTCAGCGTAGGTGACCAACGGTCTCGTAGGTTTACATGCTGGCTGAGGTGAGACAAGTTGTAGTAAAAAGGACGCCAGTCTTTTGAATTATTAAGCAGTTGAGCTGAGGAGATCGCGTCGGTTGACCACGATTCATTTTGCTAAATAGAAAAAGAAAATTCATTTGGGCTAATTTTGTTTGATTAAGTTGCTACAGTTGATGGGCTCAGCCCCTTCCATAAATACAAGCAAAAAACCATTGAGAGGCGATTCAAATGGGTTCCCTTGCTCTAAGGAAATTTTTCAAATTGCAAATAAATTTCACGTTTTAATAATGGATAGAAAAGCAAGTTGATACCAGCAAATACTCTTTACTTTAGAAAAACAGCCAAATGGAAATTATACACGCGACAATAGTCTCAGTGTGTTCGAGCGAATAATATTTCTAACCAAAATATCAGAGTAACTACATAATGCCAATATTAAGAGCAAAAACATTCCTCGTTAAAACCTCTTTTTGCTCTATGGCAGTTAAAACGTCTTTTCAGATTATTTTGAGGAAAGAAATTGATGTGCTATAGCATAAAATATTAACTGAACTTTGGAAATGCGTTTTCGATAAAACTGCACTACTTAAGAACTGGTGTTTAATTAATTATCCTACAGCATAATCCCAACATATTTCAGTTCTGGCCGGAATGACATCTTCTGAACAGGCTTCTTTTCGGCTGCGTTCAGAGACGCATCGTAAAAATGAATACTAAAGTTTTATACATTTTACTTATTTATATATACGCGTCTATAAATTTAAGTATAATATGCAGAAACGGTGCAGGAAAATATTATTTATTATGCTAATTTGATAGCAACTTATATCATCGTCAAATTGTCTACTCGAAAAAGGGTATCTTCTGATTAAAAAACTCTCATTTAATGAATAGGTTTGAGCCCGACCTGTTCTATCACCTGCATTTAGGGTTTCCAGAATATAAACAGTATATTTTCCCTGTAAGGATCACTTAAATTTATAAATGCTATTAAGAAGAGATAACATACGGCTTGAACTGTTTTTAGTGAATAGAGACCATATAAAATACCTTTTAAGTAGCATTTAAACACAAAATGATATGATGCTCTATGAAAGACTATTTCAGGGTTTTTTCAAAAGCCTCATAATAAGAAGCTTTGCAAATCCGAAAGCCACTTTTTCTTTTAGTATGGACTTTGAGAATTACACACATTATTACTAAATAAGTACAAGTAATAGTGCTTTATGTACGTTTTCTATAAACATATTTAACCTTCCAAGTCATTAGTTAGTAATATCGAAAATGCCTACCAATTCGTTGTATTTTTTTCAGAGCGCAAGTTTCAAAGGCAGGTGAAAAGGAGATTATCTAAAAAGCTGGCATCTTAAGGTGCCCAAAATATATTTGGATTATGCTGAATGATATTTTATATTACATGTATGAAAAACGTCTTTTTTAAAAATGGATCTAAAAATTTTACTTAATATTTCATTATATATCACCTTTATTGTCATCTTTTTTTCCGCACATATTTAAGACATTTTTCCTAAAACTGCCCTAGTCACTTCGTAAAAAGGATAATTTTTTGCTAAGAAAGAAAAGCACTCGGAAGGGCAATATGTGGTACCTATAATAATCACTTACCAATATAAATATCAAGCAATTATTAAACCCTCGGGGTTTCAATTACGGTGCAATAGCACTTAAGGTAATCTCATTTTCAATTTTCGTCCGAGCCTAAAGCTCTCTTGAGATAATCCTTCTGAATTCAGGCAAGAATGAAGCTATCATTTTGGTCATTTAAGTCTTTACGCTTTATAACTTATCATTATTTGCTTGCTCGTGCAAAGTATAAAATTGTGTGCAATTTTTAATAAATGACATGAGAAAATACCGTTACTTTGACTATCACTCTCTCAAATTTAAGTAACCAACATGGTTAAAAATTTAGTCTTTTGTATTATTTCTGTTACATACTGAAGTGACCATAAGCGACCATTCTGATATAAAAAACTAGTATGGTTGCAACGGAGTCATGTAGAGTCTGACAAGAGAAAATTATGCTTCTTTATGCACTTTATATTTGCTGTACAAAATAAATACAACCTAATGCGCAGGTAACATCTAAGGAAATATTTATTTTTGTCACAACCTCCTTTATGTAGTGTTGTTTTGAAAAAAATATTTTATGGTTTGTCTTTTATCTTTGTTTAAGTTATTTTACCAACATACTGTTCTATATTATAACGAAATATTTTTGGAGCTAAACAGGTTTGCATACATCGCTTAAGCTTTCGCTAAGACTCAGATTACTTTGCGTCACAAATGAATAATAATGGACATTTTACATTATCTGTTAAATTAAATATCAAAGATTGTCTCCAAAAGCATAAATTTGCATCATCTTAGAAATGTCAAGGGAATTTATTTCTAAGAGCACTGTGAATATTTTAGCTATGTCTGAATTTGTGCCGTGGGCATTAGTGTAAATTATTGCTTGCAGTTTGGTCTTTATTATAAATTTTCCGTTGCTTTTATTTTAATTGTTTTTGTTGCAAAACAAAATTGTGCTGTCATATTCTATGCAGCCCAGAGCAAGGATTGTCCTTGAGAAACGCTTTTGAAAATGCTGGATAACCAAACGTTGAAACTAAGACATCGTCCCGGCTTTTAGCAAATTAATCCTCATCTCCTTATTTAAGCTTCCTGACACAAACTTCCTCTGATTGGAAACCTTTTTAGAAAGGCATCCGCACTAATGAGAATTTTAGCGGTCGGCATGTGCCTGCACACTGATAACTAAAGCATTGCTTATGAGGACACAAAACTCAGATAAAAACGTGGTCCGATTAATAAGGTCCAGCGCATTTGGCACGCAATTGCGACATTAACTAGTCTACCACGTAAGTACGAATTATGTCCAACTTTTACGCTTTGTATATATTCCAGGAACACTGCCATAATATGAAAAATTATGAAATTATAGATTAAGCTAGTCATTTGTTATTTTCGTGATTGCTAGCGTAACATTTCATTTCGTTTTGACGTATACTCATTTAAACTTGCTCTGCAATAATTTTTGGCAGCTTTAACAAACAGCTTTAATGATCAACTGCACCGGATTACTTGTTTTATGTTTATTGATTAGGTCTGATCTTGATTTTGTGTTCTTTTTTAGGTTTAAAAACGCGTGGAATAAGTGTACCTAGCCATTTTATTGTTTTCCTGAGGAAAAAGGCAAATAGATAATTCTAGATCCTTAAATAAGCCACTCAACTCTCCCTAACTGAGTAAATGTGATTGAATGAGGGTGGATAACGCCAAAACGTCTATACGTAGTAACACTACTTTTGCACAATCTATTTTATCGTTTTTATTTAATTGAACGTTTGATGTTAATTAACGTTTTTTCAAGCCTCCTGGAGGCAAGATAGTTATTTAAAGTTAATGATAATTCGATATCGATAAAATGATATGAGCTTACCTTATGACCACTTTGGTCACACACAATCGTTCGCAAAAACACTCAAAAAAAGCCTTCGGAATATTATGTTTTTTGATCCATAGCTGTAGTTTGTTGTTTGCTAATTACATTAAGGCGAAATTCACAATTGGTTTTCAGTGCTTTGATATCTCGGCATTTCATCATTTACCTAAATAAAATAACCTATCAACTTGTTATCATTTATACATTTATGTTCATTAGCTTAAAGTACAGACATATACCCATACTCTCAATCAAATCAAAATTGTAACGTGGAAGGTTTTAAACTGATAACAAAGTTCCCACTATCTGTGTGTATTTTTATGGACTGACCTACTGGCAGACTTGGAGTTAAGCTGGAAGCGCTAGATCTCGATGTGCCTGGTATGGCATGACATCCGATCTGCCCTCCGTGAAATTTTGGTACTCACTCGGACCAAATTGTAAGTGGAAGGTGCAGGGAGAAGGACTAAATCTTCCGCCACTGTGCCCGAGTCACCTGTGCTTGAAGGAAGAACGTAGTTGCATTTGTTGATTAACGCTCACCGATCGCTAACGGAACCTACTCGTTCCGCTCTGCCTTGGAGATCACTCTCGAGCCCAGCCAGTACCCGCACGGAAGATTATTTCTGGCAAAGGCAAGAGAGACGGGAATGGCCATTTCTGGCTTATTTACCGTCTCAGCAAGAATTTATTGTCATTAGAGTCTGCTGCATTAAGGAGTAGGAGTGTCTTGGATTTTAAACAAATCTGCTTATTTATAAATTGATTCACATGTTAGTCACTGGTACTGCGTCCACTTCTCGAGGGACACATAGACTTCATCACTAAGGATGGTCAAAAGATCAGACAAAATCTGAAATCGTTTCTCCAACTTATACACATACGTCATTTATTTATAAATAAAAAGTTTTATCTTTGGATAATTTTTTGTACTTGTATGATACCATGTCAGTTACTGGGACGTAATATTTGCTTATTGGTTTAGCCTTTGTAGATAATGAAAACAAGCAACGGTTATGCGGAAGCTCCTCATTCAGCACAGTTTTCTAAGAATTTCATACATTCAAAAAGTTATAATACATCACGTTTCGTTCCCTTCTGTAAATGTTTCACTGTTCTCCAAAAAATGGAAATTTTCATCGCAATATTCAGCGAAAGAAGAAATTTATTTTGTAACGAGGAGAAGGGATTTAAAATTTTCTTTATAGAAACTGAACTTAATTTGATTCATCTATTAATTACAAATATGCGTTTGTTGAATTTTCTGACGTTTGCTTGAAACGAAAAAACCCAATTGTGAATGATGACAATCGATTATTTCAAAATACGGACAAAATTGACTTAATCAAAGTGTATTCTTGTTGGCATTTTAAAATTTATATTAATATGTGGGAAGGTTCTTAGATTATATTTGGGTGCCGAAACACTTGATCGACCCATGTTACTGTTTTTTAATGTACGGAATATTTTCTGAACTTATAACGAAAGATGACAATATCCAATCTAAATATTATTTTACAAAAGTTCTTAACGGTAGTGCGTATGAAAAACTAATTGATGTAGAAAAACATTTAAAGCTCTACTTTTTTAGGATTCACGATTCACCTTAAGTAATATAATTCTTTTTACTATTATTTATGTCACTTCCTTGCAATGACAAAAGCTTATAAATTATTGCTTTTTAAACTTATGATGGTCAATCGAATTGGATCTGAAGAATTTCTCAAGTTCAAAAACTATTCACACAAGCAAACTGGCCTGCCATCCTATGAATTTCGAACACATTTTAGAACTTAAGTGAGAGTGCAAGAGGTAAATGTCAGGATACCTGAGGGCGGCAAAGTCACCACCATGTTTCTTGAACATTTAAAGGAAGATATTTCTTAAAACATTTCAAGCATATAAATATCAAGTTTATTGTGGTGGTATACAGGTGAGGTCATATTTATGTCCAGTTTCCTACGAGATTTTGCACTAGGCTCGGTTTTAGCTTCCGTGATTTAAGACTACTCTTCAGTTTAAACACATACCAAAGCCATGCACAATGCTAAGAGTTTAACTTTTTTGCTTGTTGCCCGTCATTGAGTTAGGTCTCATCATTCAGAGTATGTTTACTCTATTATTTCACAAAGTAACTTGTTTTACCCGTCATGGTTTGATATATTCTCGGGCTTTTTCTATCGATGAGCTTCCTAGATTTCTGGTTGCTATTGTTCATGGGATGCTTGTGTCAGCTAAGATGGGAAACGACCACTTCCGCCCTGTAATTACGACAGTTTTTGGATATTAAGAGTAAGCGATGGGTTTGTACAGTTAAGCGGATTTAGTCCCTTGTGAAGAAGTCTTAAAATATAGTTTTTTTCTGCGATCTAAATGAATCAAACATCATTGATATACTGATTACAATATAAATTATGTTGCAGAATGTGAAGCTTATTTTTATGCATATCAGTCGGATAAATACTAATCCAAGGTAATAAGCGGTAAGGCCAGCTCAAATTATGATACAAAATATTTGACCGCTTTAAGTTACTTGAGAGGCTCAAATTAAAATTTTATTGTTCACGAAATTTGAGCGAAGACAATTGTAGACAATTTTTTAATCGATGGATTATGTAAACATACGTTTTGGAATAAACATGGAGGTTTTACTTTATGGGTTTACCTAGTAACCTAGGAAGTACTAGTTATTAGCGCCCAGAGCTAAACGTCTATGCAAAAATGATAGAAGGCTGTATGTGTGGACCCAAATTCATGACAGTTCAAGGGGATTGGAGTAGTTATTTGTACCGTTGGGTCCTTATCTGTTGAACGTTTCATTTTTTTAAAAATATACCCATAACTGTTTTAACATTTACCGGGTAAATTAAATAAAACGAAGCGCAACAGTCAATGCCATCATACCAAGCTGTTTATGAAAGGATAGATGCTGTAGCAAACAAAAGGGTTATGCTTTCATTATAATGAGTTCTGACATGAAACGTTTTAAATTATGGCAGCAATCATATCGAACGATGTTGTTCACCTTGTAGCAATTTTGTCCTTATAGCGCTTTAACTGCGTAAACACATCAAGGGAAATATTTAGGTTGCTCTATGCATGGGACGATCCATCATCTTCTAATAAATATTTTTTGGGTCGTGGGAACATATAAGAATGCCTTCAACCTTACACTTATAAACCATTTTGCTGAAAGGATAAAAAGGGATTTCCAACACCTTTTGAATATTTTATATTCATTAAAATCATTAAATTTTCGTCTATTCATAGGCAAAAACAGTCCAGTAAAAGCAAATCTGTAACTCAGTCGTCTTCGTACTAATGGCAGTTTTTCGGCTGAATTGCAAGTTAAAGTGAATTTTACATTGCATAAGCTAACTATTTAAAGCGTCTTGATTCAACCTAAGTAGACGAATAGGAAAAACAACTATTTCGGAAAGTATCGCAGTGAAGAAGACCTGTTGTCTGTTTGTTTCAATAAATAAATAATTTAATAAACAAAAAATGTAAACAATTAAAAAATTCTTTAGCGTTCGGAAGTACTTCATATATTTGTTTAAATTAGCTGCTATAAGCCAATTCTTGATCAATTTTATTAAGAAGAGTTATGTTCCATTTTTGAAAAAGTACCAAGGCAGATAGTTGAAGCCAAATCCAAAAATGAACAATTTACTTTGGCACATACACCAAATGTTTTGTAGTCTTCATACAATATAATCAGTTGATTTGAATTCGTGCCACGAACCTCCTGTTCCACAAATATATACATCATTCATCAGGTGATAGGTCAATTAAACATTAATTTTAAGATGTAACTAACTGGAATCGGTATTAAACGTCAGATGTACAGTTTTTTTTCTCCAAAATAAGATGTCATCACTCTACCATTGCACTATAAGATATTAACTTTTTGATATTTAACTAAGCACGTTGCTTGTCTGAAAAAATTCATAGAATAAACGTATCAGCTTCATGATCATGCATCTTTAGGGACATTTATGTGCGTACCAAGATTCGGATCTCTGCGTTGCAAAACCCAAAACAGTCGCCCGATGAAGAGTAGACACCAAAATACGCAAATACCAGCTGGAATGTTTTTTTTATGTTGGCGTTGCAATTGTTTTGTGTTATCAGCCATGCGTGAGCCGAAATTGCTAGTAGTTTAAAAATAGTCGTTGACAAAACTGTAATCGCATCTTTACATTCTAGTAAATTGGGTCAACTTCTTGATGCTTTATGAGTCACGTAAATGAGTTTAATGAATGTTTTATAAGTGCACGATAAGCGGTTATATTGCTCTCTGAAATTGTCGCCCACTTGCTTATATTATGCTATTAATGTTAGCTTAATAAACAGTCAGATTGCGCAAATTCAAACAGGCATATTTATCCAATGATAGTTTGCCTACGCCGGAATAGGCCACTGTGATGACCATAAAAAATTAAGAATTGCGCTTTCATTGAAATTGTTCTAATCTTTAACGAACCTTTTCAGTGCTTCCCAGCAACGAGGTTGGGATTCCACCGGTAACGTAGGCTGTGGTATTTGGTGTGATATTTTCATAGCGGGTCAATTCAGCCACGTCCATTGCCAATGTAGGCACAGTTAGGATTGCGGACAAACCGCAAATAAGTGATACAACGCATCTGCGATGCTTCTGTCGTATTTGCTTGGCTTTAAATGGCCTACTAATAACAATTGTCTTTTCGATTGCCTGAGCAGTCATAAGCCAGTTGGAAGCAAGTAACAATCCTAGTAGGGTTCCGTGTAGACAGCGAACAAATGCCGACGCGTAATATGCGTGCACGTGTGATGAGAGCATAAAATAGTCAAGGGACGATATGAATAGCATCAGGAGACCCAATAAATCCACAACTCCCATAACTTTGAAGTATATTTGTACTGCTGCCCTTCCAGGCTTCCGTCGATGTAGGAAAGTAAGAGTTATGCAGAGGGCTGCCATGCTGAAAAGGCATACAGCAGGAGTGATAAAGTGTCTAATAACATGATAACTGGTGATCAGCCCATCGTTTTCGACACTGAGACTTTCCAATGCCTCAAGGCTGAGGGAACTCTCGGATATATTACCTTCCTCCGTAAAGTTGAAATAATAGCGGTTCACGCCTGTTATTTGGTAATAAATCATGGGAGTATATAAATTCCTTTTGAATCATAACCTTTCCCCATTTAAAATCGGCATGTTATTGCTAAACAAATTTAACTCCTGATAAATATTCCTCTTTGGATCGTGTGCCCGTATATTCTGCCCAATGAGCTAACGATAGCCTTATTAAATGTCCAATGAGAACTATTCGCATTTGTGCCAATCGGTGAGGGTAGGAAAAGCACCATAGTAAGAAAGGTTAAGGTGGAATACTAAATGCTTCTCTACTGATGACCATCTGCTCATCGAGGCGATTATTTTAAATAATAATTATGTTTCTCTCCTTTCATATCTGTAACAAAATTTTGGTAAACTTACTTTTCAAGTGGCATATGAAAATAAAAAATGTGTGTTATTCATGTACATTATTAATCTCTAAAAATATAAATAAAATTTTGTATATATTCAACTAACCAAGTAACTTATACAGCAATTCTTCTTCCGTATGAACATCGTTTTTGCTTACTAGAGAATACTACCCTCTTTTTATACTTGCACTATTTTTCAGGACGGTTAATGGGTAATTCGTCTGATGTCATCCCTAAAATATCTTGTCTTTCAGCGCCATTTTTAAGGGTATATGTATTTATCTTTGTTAGTTTTTTTGGAAATTTCCCGGTAAGTATACCTGTTTCAACATGATGCAGAAATGACCTAAATTTGGAACGCTAAAGGAACATATGTTGCCCAATTTAAATATGCGGCCGAGTGTGTAGTAATCAAATTTACATCCGCTTTTCCAAACGGCGGATCATGGCGGCACATTTATATTCGCGTTCTAATCACTAATTGCGTTCATAGTTGAGGTAGGCATTATTGGTGATTAAAAAACCTGTATTTTGTTAGACTTCTTTGAAGTAAAGAAGACGGGTGTGTGCCCACCGAAATCCGGTCTTATTAATCTGAGCTTTCGAACACATACTTCGATTCCAGCGTCAGAGTTAGAAGCGGTTCCAACAAAATAAACCGTTATAAGGGATAGGGGGCAATTAGACACCTGTGCTGACAGTCCAGAGGTGAATGCGCATGGTTCAGTATGCCAGCACCAGATCGATAAATCGATTGTCCCAGTTCTCATCGGAAGCCCAAGCTTCAATCAAATCGCGGCTTGTCTTGCTTCTGGCGTGGGCACTTAACTTCGTGGTTGCGAAATTAAACTCGTGACCCGTTTCGTAGGTGTGGGCAGCAACTTGTAATAAGCCCTCACCCCATTTCACAGCCAACTTATGCTCGCGCATGCACTATCCAAGCATACGTCTAGGCTAGCCTGTGGACTTAGGGAACAGTTTTTGCATGGGATACGATATACTACACCCGACTGCTCATTATGAATTAATCTGTCCTTGACCTTACTGCGCATTGTAGATTTGGGCCGGTGTGCAATTCCATCACCTAGTCCCACAGCAATGTGCTCGCTCGCTTCTGACACGTCCTCGCTATATGACACCGCATGCCGTACCGTAGGGGCTTTTTCTGGTTGAATCATCTGGGAGCGAGCAGGTAAACATCAGCTTATGAACGCCTTCGGACCGTTCCGCATAACCTGGTCACGAAGGTAATGGATGTCACGTGATTTTTCTGGGAGTTTGTTGCAATGAGTCTGAATGCGCTTGAACAGTGTTCTAACACAGCTTCGTTTGTGAACTACCGGATGGTTGTTGTGAAAATTTAGAAGCTGTGGTATGTTCGTCACTTTCCAGTAGACAGCCGTTTCTATTTCACTGTTGGGATTTGCCTGACGAGTATGTCAAGTAAGGAAAGCTGCGGCTCTTTTTCGTCTTCTCTCATTAATTTTATATCTGGAATGATCGAGTTAAGGTGATCGTGGAAATGCTGCAGCATGTTCCTCTTGAATAAAGCAAATTTGGCATATCCTTTACGGATCCAACTGATCCGTGACTGTTGAGTGAAAGCGACACCTTCCAGCATTTGAAAGACCAATTCTGCCTTAAACCGGACATTAGGAAACCCATTGGAGTTCCCTTGATCTGCTCATAGGTTTCTCCGGTAAGGGTGAAGTAGGTATTTTGACAAAATTCGAACAGCTTCATAAGGTGTTCAATTTTGAGCGAGCTCTGGGATTCGTCGCATGACACCCGAAGTTCCCTGCGCAAGGCAGCCTGAGCTAAAATCTGCGGGATGGATGTAAATTATGACGTCACGACAAAAGAGAGCACTCTTTTGTCCTATTGAATATTCCGAAGTTAAAGTTCTGCCAGGAATTGGGAAACTTCAATCAGAGTATTCGAGTACTGATTAGACATTTTCCCTGAAAAGCACGTTAGTTTAACTAACGTGCTTTGCTGGGAAATTTTCACATCAGTATTCGAATAATACCTTCTCTATCCACAATTCTAAAATAACCTTACCTTTGCTGAATTCGAATGGGAGAAAGAACCAAGTTTCTTGGAGCACCAAGATGGCAAAACTCTAGGCCAGCTATCAAACCCAGGTTTCCATAAATATATGAGGTCAGTGGTTTATAAATTAAACTTTATTCTTACACAACGGATGTATTCCTCGGGTGATTTTTCCAACTTTACATATATAAATGAGTTCGACACTGCCGGTTCTTTCTTCAGTCAATATATAACTTGCAAAGCTTTTGACCTACCAACATGTAAGGTAAAACATATTTTACAACATTTTTAAAAATATAATTCAGAAACACAATTCCGAACCCAATTATTATTTGTAGAGCGCAGGCACAAATTTATTTACCAATAAAATCACGCATATAAAAATGGTTATATAGAACCTACTTTTGTTGGTTAACAATTCAAACTGATTATTGCAGCCCTCTTTTCACTTTCCATTTATAACTTTTTGAAGAAGCAGTAGTTAATGATCCTTGAAATTTTGGCAAATTATTTTTAACTTTTATCCCCAAAAAGCACTAAAAGACAGTAACTTGCCTGGTTAGTTCTCACTTACGCAAACGAGTGTGCATTCTAATCGGGTGAATACCTGGCAGTTTTTCCCAATTAAGTTTATGTGGCCGCCTAAACAGGTAACCAGAATATGACCCGCCCCACACACTTATAAAAGTGGGTTTGCGATTAATTTCAGGAAGGGTAAACATTCCCTTGTTTTAATGATAACACTAAACCTAACATTAAACGAAACTGTCACCTTAAACTTAACCTTTACCCTAATCCTTCCCTTTAACATAAATCCGTAAGTTTACACTATTAAAACCTTAACCCTTCATTTAATCCTGAACCCTTACCCTAACTTTGAACTTCACCATAACTTTAAGCCAACCGTCAACTTAGCTCTAGCCATCACCTTAATCCTAAGCATAAATTCCCGGGAAATTGTCGTAAAGTCACGTATTTTATGTTATTTCTATTCCTTTGTCCTATTTAGGTGTCCATTTAGACATACTTACGAGGTGCTAAATGTAAATTTTTAATTTTTAAAGTTTTTACGAGGTTTTCCATATTTTTACTTGTTGCATTCAATCGGGTTATATGCCTTTATTAACAAGTTAGCATAAAGTGCTAGCTTACATAGAAGAGTGCGTAACCTGCATGACAAATTCACAAGCATTCGTTTAACACAGAGAGATTTCTCTGTTAGCTGCATGTTGCACGCAGTACGTGATTTTCCAGCCTCCTACACTGATAGCAGGACATGACATTTGCGTGAAAAAAATTTATTTTCACTCGACATAACGAGGAGCGATCACTTGTTTTGACCACATTTTCTGGCTTTTTGGGTAATAAATATTCCTCGTAGAATCCTTCTGAGTTCCAGTGGTTTACCCTATTTCCACTAGCTTTTATTTCACCTTTGAAATGTTGCCAACGATGTTCGACAAAATGACACCCAGTGTACACAAATTCGATTTACATTTAAAAATAAAAACACTTATTCAATTTTCCCAAGCAAACTAAACAAGAATTCTTGGTCTGAGCATCCAAGCCAAAACCTAGAGGAATTATGAAATACTTACAGGAAATTACCTCAAAAAGTGACTGTCAAATCACATTTAGGATATTTGTGTCTACATATCATTCATTTTTTATAAAATTTATAAATTATAAATTTATAAATTTATAAATTTTATAAATTTAAATACAGCATATGACACCTAACATGGGAGCGCTATTGCTTTCAGTCATTATCAAAGAACTGCGCGCAGTGACCATCATTTTCCATCACGTTGAGTTTTTCATAACATCATTCATGAAAGTTGCCGTAGTTAAAGTAAAATCCATTCCTCGTGCTAGCTTGGTTGAAAAAGCTGGCAAGAACACCGACGAATAAAGTGGGATGTGGTGCTGATTAAAATGATCAAACACTACTTTCTGCAGATATCTCAGCCAATTGTGATTGGAATATAGACTGAAAATATAAAAAAAACTTGCATTAATGATTACAAAAAGCCCACGATATTTCACTCTGCCGATCCATTATTATAAAATATATAAATGAAATACGTTTGTAGAAAATAGTAGTCAGTTTTGTAACTGCTGCATATTACGATTTTGAAAGTTCGAATTTGCTCAGCATCAGTTACTTCGATGCTTTTACAACTCCATCGAACGCCTGGTTATCTGAATTGATGAAGATAAATCGAAGCACATATATGTTTGCGTTACATAATGCGTTTATTACTGTAAAAATGGCGGAGATCTCCACATATTTGTAGTTGCAGGGATGTTTCACTCTTGGGTGCGCTACTGGCTAAGAATTTCAATCATCACCATGGCCTAAGGAAATTACAACTCGCATAAAAATTTGAACTACGAATGGGTCCAAACAAACTAAAGTGTTCTGTAAAGCGACAATTACGACGCAAATACTGAGCCTCAACAGCAGCCACCCGACCAATAACAAATGCAGTTGCGTAAGGACGCTATATAGTCGTGGGTAGATCCACAGCAGCGAATCAGGCGGTAAGGTTGCCAACTTGCAATACTTTCGACCAGCGATCAGAGCAAGAGGCTACCCCTGTAACTTTGTCGGCAAATGCATGCACAAAAATGGTGGGAAACCGAACCGCAACAGACACAAATACTGGTGGGTGGTAATATACAGGAAGAATGTCTCGGAAGCCGGTAGCTGCCTTCATGCAAAACTCGGGGTTATAGATGTATACTGGCCAGAAGCAACTATCAGTAGTCAGTTTATGAGACCGAAAGTTGAACTGCCACGGCAGACATCGTCTATATTCGTTTACCGAATCTAGGGCAGTTACGGACAAAGCAACAACGTCGAAGAAACTAGGAGACTTTCCCACAGGCCGATGGCCGAGCGTGCGGTAACTGAGGCGAAATGAAACTAACACTCAGGCCATGGATCATGCGATGGGACCCCGCCAAACCTATAAATTTGATGAGGCCAGAATACACGCAAGAGCTGACAAACACGTGACTATCAAGCTGCTGTAGTCTTGGTTCTCCGGCCCGCAGTTGATTAATAAGGAAAATAAGCTCGCAGTTTCATATCCAGTCTCGAGACCAAATCTTGGCCGAGTGGTTAGCCACGCGGAGAGGACACGGTGGCAAAAGGTTCCAGTGAAAGCGAGCCGCATTGTGGAGACATCCTCTCACCAGAAAGCGAGAACGATCATTAAGTTTTGACATTTGATGACTCGGGTGCGGACTAACATCTAATTAGATTAGGCACGTGACGGCATGGCAATTGCATCCTAAAAAAATACTGTACCCCTGGTGCCGCATTACGTTTATCTGCAACTGTCTCTGCTGATGGTTTCGAGTAATAATCGGAAACGTCATGTCAATAAACTTCAAATTAGCGTGATCATATCTTCTTCCTGCCAGACACCTGCACCCTCTCCCACCTCAGGCCTTCTTAACTCTGTCATGACAGTGGGCTCAAATGTGGGAGGAGAGAGAGCGGTAGATGCAGCGCAAGTCTGCTATCACTTTAAACTCAATCACGCGCAAGTCACCATACTTGCATCATCCTGATGTGGAGGGTACGATGGACCTCATTTAAATCGACGGTCGAACTATCGTGAAGCATCATGTACATACTTCCTGTGGTCCACCTCAGTTACAGTGTGCATGAACATGGCTTTGTAAATGCTGGAACTTCAGGGCAGGTGAAGCTAAAATTCCAAAGTGAAGCTCGAACAATTACAAAGTTCTCATTCTCATAACAAGGTAAGCCTTGAGTGCTAGTAGAGGGTTTAGTTAGCTTGAAGCAATTTTTTATCCTTCGCATTAACTCTAAGACCTTAATCGGATGCAAAATGGTGTACAACCATTTTACTTTTTCATGCTACGAATTATTTATTCGAGAGGATTCTGGATGAATTTTACTGCTATCGTTGTGAAATTAATACCATAGTCATTCGCCGGTGAATTATGGCATAGAAAATCCTACTCAGAAAATCAAAATAAGCTGTGTTAAAAGATTTTGTGTGGCATAGATTGGTACGTGGTTGACAGTTTAGGGGCTGTGTCATTAATATGCCTGATACTAGATGTAATTCTGAATAATAGAGCACTCTTCAAAGAAATGCCAAAAATATATACTATGTATTTTATAGGCAGAAGGACGAATATATATGTATGACTTACACTTATCAATTTTTCATAATTTTGCTGACTTGATACGAAACAAAGGACAAAAGTATTTGTCATCTTTTAAATATATAAGGGTCTATTTGTCTAACAAATCAAGCCATATTTTGATTAAAGCAGAAAAACGTTGATCAGCTTATAATAAAGGAAAAGATGCTTTGTCAAAAGCATAACATAATAACAAAAACTGTGACGCCCTTTTGTTCTTAACTGATTTGAATCTCTACCAAACAAGGGACTTTATCTATAATTAACATGCAAACGCGAACAGCAGCAAGCCAACAGTCACTGTTCATGATAAAACTGTAGTATACAGATTTTTACACTGATATCAAATGAATGCAATGTTTATGCAGAACGAATATTCTTGAAATATTACAAAAACTTATGGCGTTATGTTCATCATTTCTTGACGTGCGTGTTGGTTTTCAGTGTCATGCAAACTAATCTTACGTGATCGTAACGTAATTCGAAGTACATTCATTGATGAACGCTCACTGATCGCTAACTTAACTCACTGCCTTGAGGCTCACTATTTAGCCCCGCCAGCAGCAGCACAGTGGGTAGTATGAGAAATGGATAGAGCGTTAGAATTCTGATCAAGGGGTCAACGGTTCCATCCGCGGGTGTTGCACCACCTGGGGTCGGCATGACTGGCTGACAACGGCTAATAACCCAGAATGGGTCAATTCAGTCTCTCTTGTCTTTGTTGGAAATAGTAAGCTGCGTTTTTCGAAGTTATACAAAGTACAAGAAACTCTAGCAAAAGAGAAAAATAATGTTTTGAAGGAGCACACATCCTATTGGACCTTTATCAGCGATGATTTATACTCTTTGCTGTTTATCATATGATGCCGTGTCCGCTAACTAACGACGATAAGCAAATTGGATTCAATTGAACACCAATTCTATATCCATTAGCTTTTTTGTAAAAGGTTTATAGCGAACTTTTGTCTATGAATAAAATGATCAAATCAAATGCTTTATGGATAACGGAAAACACAAAATCTAACTTAGCTGAGCAAGCAAAACGCCGGACCAGGGTTTAAGGATATTTCAGACGGTCTACTACACATTTGCTGCCGGCAATATTCCAAACTCATTAAAATATTTATTATAAGTCAAATATACTCCTCCACTTTTATGATGTTTGACATTTTCAATTGGCTTCTTCAGAATTCCATGATTAACGAATTAAAAACGGGAACGGTTCATTTCACCTTGCCTACTGCTTTGTCATACACACTAAAGTATACGTCAAACTCTATGTGGTTCACGCCTGAATCTATGATTCAATGAGAATAACAGAAATTCTTTTGTATTCGAGAAACCCGACTGCAAAACTATTCCCTGAAATGAGTTAAAGCTTATTCATATTTATCCGGGTCTGTTGGAACAATTTAATGTCTTCTGAGAACTTGAAGGAGCAACCTTTTTCATGAAGACTTGTAAACCATTGAAGCATGTTTAAACATATGCGGGAAAGGTTTAACTTAATGTTAGGTAGTAACATGACATTTAGATTATATTAGTCACTACAAGCAAGCTCAACCATTAAAAATATTCATCTTGCTTTTATACTATAAAAAGAGCCTTCTTCAGACCACGTCTTGAAAGTAAGCGTCCTTAGAAACCCAAATGACAGAAAATAATCACCATCATGGGCTTTAACTTAGACTGTCCTTTTTATAGTGTGCTATACTCCATTTAAGTGAGTAAATAAGAATAAAATACGCCTTAGGGTGCTTTCTCTAAATTATCTATGATGAACCAGCAAGGCTAAGACTTGATACGCCCCTTCAGGCCCATAAAAGGGGAACATCCTAATTTTTGTAACAGACAAGATGGGTGTTTTGGTTATTGCAATTCGGCGAGAAATGTCTTGAAACTTGTGAAGAATGAACTAAAAGGAGTGCACGAAATAAGTTAAAACTAAGTCTGACTTGCAGTCTATGAACTTCTAATTACTGGATTACAGAGTTAACTATTTGGGTTCTCCGCATCCAGTCATTCGCTTTTGTAACACAACATCTACCATGAAACCCCTAGGAAAAAAACTTGGGAATATCTAAGAAACCTTATAGTATTTTGTATCTTGTTCTCTGATAGGTAGAAGCATGTTTTCGCAGCCGCTCTTTCGGCCGCCCAAACAACGCCTCTAATGCTTACTAGCCAAAAATTACTTGATGTATCGTTTTAGCATGTCAATTTTAATAAGTCGATATTCTAGACTGCTGGTAGCTTAAAAATGGGATGGTGGTTACTGTCAGTTTAAGATGGCATGAAACTCAAAATTCTTGCTAGTTTTACGGTTGGTATTTTCTGTTATTTGCGTGTTAAACAAACCGAAGTGTTAACAAAGAGGAAAATGGTTTCTGGTTTCCGGTTTTAAAAGTTATAACCTGTTTGAAGGCAGTTGACAAACATCAATCGATGCCGCTCAATTTACCTTGTGAAGAGGCGTAACTCCACGCTTGCTTTAACTGCCCTCTTCTTTAACTGCCCTCTTCTTTAACTGCCCATATGAGGCACAAAATTCAGTTTTCTGCGACGTAGATTACGCAGTGCATTTGGACTTCTCAACTTAAATCAGGCGTTTGTAATAATGAATGAAACATTTCTTCTCAAGCAGGTTGACTTCACCTCCGGCACAAATGTTCCAGTTATTCGTTTGACCTGTGCGAATCTAGCCCATAGCATGAGGATTCAATAGAAATGTTGGATACCTGAGGTAGAATAACGTCTCATTTTACGCACCATCCGACAAGATTGTAATTGCTCTTTTCACGAAGAAATGAAAGCTGTTTATCCAAATATATTGGCAAAAGCTAATTAATTCTCTAAGCAATGTCCAGAAAATGTCACACAGCTTTCGTCTAAACCTAACACAAAATAAGCGATTAGAGATTTTTGTTTAATTGCTAAATCAGGCTTCTTAATTCACGTTTATAAAGAATTTTCACTCGATTAATGGAAAAGTTGATGAATGTGGTTCAGAATAACAACCGCCACTCGCCAAATCGTTTCTTTCCTTGTGAAGAACAAATAGGTATCACCGTAATCTAAAACTTGCTGTTTTAGGAAGAAAACTTTCAAAATCACATTCTTGCTGACACACGAGTTATATTAATTTCAATAAAGCTACTATCTTAAAGAATATTTTCCATGTGGGTTTCAGATACATAGTCAATAAAACATACACCCTATGCATGTCTGTTATCATAATGGCACTATTTATAGCGTGGCGTGCTGGTGTTTAATACACACATATAAGTAACTTTCCTTAACGGCGAACGTTACGGTCTACAATAATTAACTATACTTATCGCGAGTAAGGTTTTTTCCCATTTACTGCCTACGTTTTAAACTATAGACAATTGAAATATAAAAACTTGTTTTCACAAAACGTTTCGGTGCTAAGCAAAAATTGTTACTAACCCTGACAGCACTTTAGTGAGGATAGGCTTATTGCTTCGGGCATCAGCTATTCGCAGCAGTTTTTTTTATTTCATGAAAGACAGCTATATTTGGGCGAGTATCTTTTTTCTTATGCCACAGTTGTCTCTATTTTGACTATTTTAACACAATGGAACAGGAGGAGGTTCATTTCAATTTCTATGAAAATGCAATATAGAGAAGGCGATGCTTCAAAAAGTTAATAATGTGTTAAACAAAACATCTCTTAGATGAAGCATGCAAATAAAATAAATGCCCTGATATATTTGTTAAAAGCATGGAGAATGACATTTTGTGGGTATTCCATTTAAATCCGATCGACACACGTCAGTGTATCAGACGTTTTCAGAGTGATCTATGTACAGGAATTATTTTCGGGCTAGATGTCATGCACTCAGACCGAATTTTTGGACCGCATGCCGCTTAAAATGAAAACCGCACTCAAAAAGACAGTTAATTCCCAATGAGATGCAAACGTTCACAATCGACATTTCAATCTAGTGATCTGTATCTGAGAACCAATGTTTAACGATGACTTTTTTCTTATTAAAGCAGACTTCCTGAAACTAGTATGTTTATTTGCAATCATACTCCTTCAATGCCACCTCTCAGACTACACGAAAGTAATAAGTCTTTCAAAAACCGGAAAATATAATACTTAAACTGTTTAATCCGTCAGATTTCGTCATTTAAGCATTTTTCCAGCGCAATTTTGGACAAGCCTATTTCAAACATATTCATACAAATAGTAATGAAAGGCAGGTCATAGGAGTTTGAAATGAGGGTTAAGTTCATTATTATAAACCGGAAAATGCAGAACCGAATTGTTCACAACTTCTTCTCCTAGATGGTTGAAAACCAACCCGTGAATTGGGATAAAATCACAGGGACCTTCATCGTCAAAAGTTACTTTTTCAGTAATTTGCTGATACATATTACTCAGTAGTGGTCTGCTTTTCTGTTTTTATATGAAATATGAGTTAATGTATAAGCCTTGTGCAGTAGATTGTAGTCCAATTAGCTGCAACTGCAATTTTTATCTGTTTGAGCGTGTTATTTATGGAGATCCTTGCTTTATGAGACTGACAGAAGAAAGGCCAGAGTTTTTTCAACGTGTAACTGTTCATTCAATATCAATGTGTGAAAGCGCTATAATGGACCCTTTGCATCAGAAATATGCATCAAGCATGGTAATAAGCTCATGCCTCATGATTTGCGTAAAAACGAAATGGCATACAACCTCGAAATCAGTTATATGGTAGCTAAATCATATCTCGAACAGACGCCTTGTTCTGACACACGCAAATAACAAACTCACGGCAACCTACCCCGTTTATAGAAAAATTCGGTTCTCATAGGTCACTGACTGCTCACAATGGAAGGAGCGAACATATTGTGGTTATGATAAAAGTTGATTTCACATCCAGGGTAGCCGCAGATTTACGTGAAGATGTGAGTTACACGTTAAATGTGAAGTTTGCCAGTAAAATCGCCAAGCCTTTAAAATCACATAACGATGCTCTTGTTGACGAGGATGAGACAAAAGTGAGCATCTTGTAAATTATGAGAGGTGTAAAACGGCCTTCATGTGTCTTTGTGGACCTCCGAAAGTGCATTATAACCTTTCAATCGATAGCGCAATTGTTCGACAAGTAAAATATATTGCATGAAATTCGGACACTGTTGCCAGATCGTTAGCACAATTATTCAAGGGTCTTCGACACTTACGCCTGTGAACCAATGAGATGGTTTTATTTTCTTAGCTTGCCTTCGTTCTTTAGGTGCAGAGTTAGCTGTTGCATACATAGCGACAAAAGATAAGGGAGACCGGAACGGTCATTTCTGGCTTACTAGCCATCATCAACCAGTCTTACCCAAGCCCGGGAGCTGATTACCTGAGATCCAAACCCGTGACATTTGGTCATCGAGTGTAAAACTCTATTATTGAGCCATGGGCCCGTTGTCCTGTCGGTTGTGATCGGGAATATGAATAACACAAAAAACTGCTAGACGGAGAGACGAATTGGATACATCCACTTAATCGACTTCCAGATTTTTTTTTCAAAAGCAAGTTTCGGCTTAAAGTGAGGGATTATGAGCCACTTAAAAAAACTTGGATTTGTTAATTCGTTGTTTGACTAATTTAAAGGTTACTCCTTAGGATTGTAGTCATTGATTTGCTACCAGACCGAGTCCGTTCTTTGAATGCGGTGTACGTAGGGTGGGGGTTTTGGCAATTTATGTGATATTCAAAGCATTGGTGAGTGTGAGCGACGTCGAATAAATTATATGATAGGCATGAGCTTTTCACTGATAGAACTTTACCCCAACGCCCCTAAATAAGGGCTTTTTAAGGAATGTTCATTCTTGTAAAATTAGGCAAGATTGGGATGCAAAGACTGATGACAAATGTTAATAAAGGATTCAGGCTTGCCGTTCTGAACCGATCTTATTGTGCTTCAAAATATAAGATCATTCCAGCAACCCAAGCAATATCAAATCATAATTTGTACTGGTTGAATATCTTTGAACGCTAAAAGATATCATTTTCCCCAATGTACCTACAATTGTGGCTGTCAGGGCTTCCGACACAAAAGCACCATTACTATGTGACCCTTTCAACTTGCATTAATATTAATAAACAGCCAACGGCTTGCCCCTGCTAAACGCTTGATATTATTACTGAAACCAGTTCACTAAGACTTATTATTTAACATACTGGAACCTACTTTATTGCCTAGATTCCTTTCAAACTCTGTAGTTAAAAAAATCCGATCTGTTGTTTGACGCATTCATAATCTTTTGTTTATAACTCTGACAAATTTGACGAAATATAAATTACAAAGATGCACCTTCCAGTCGGAATGTCAACGCACACATTAGTATAAAGGAGTTTTCAATATGCTTTCGGTACGCAACTATTAGTTAATGGTAAAACCCATGGTTTGTCCGACGACAGTGCCGTTTCTTTAACAAAAAGGATCACTGTTATGGAAGTGTGTACAGTCACTTGAGCAACTGTCGCTTAAACCAGTTATCAGAAAACTGGATATTATGAACGTTCGTTTACTGTACCTTTTTACTCGCGAAATTCTTCGCAAAAACGTGCAATGTTAATTTGACCATCTGCTTATCATATTGGCTGAAACCGAAAACCATTTTCATATTTAGACATCAAACCAACTAGGAAGCTAGGTTTTTTTAATTTGAATAACGTTTATAGCAAAAAAACTATGGTACGTGCATACGCAGCCTTCAGTATTCAAGCAAGCTAATGCCTATTTTTTGGAAACCAACCTCAATGGTACAATACAGTTTATTTTTCCCCGTTTAGGATTAAGCGCTACATTCAAAGCAGCTTTAAATCTATACAGTCAAAGTAGGAGTCAAAATCTGCAACTCCAGATCATAAGCCCACCTCAGCTTAATATCCTTCATACCGGTTGCCTTTATCTCTCTATCTATCTCTGATAACGGATTCAAGTGAGGAATAAAATTCCTGCCTCAGCGAGCGTGTTTCCCTTATGACTGCTTCCTTGAATTCACCTGCTCCCTTTTTATCGACGTTGTGCTCGCTGGAAACGCGTTTCACAGTAGCTTTTCTCCTCCTCCAAGTCTAGAGAAGAATAGAAAAATTTCTTGAGAGTACTGGGTGTAAAACACTTTTGTTCTCAGTATCACCCTTTTGCTACACTCTTCTTCTTCGGTCTTCAGGAAATAGATAAATTATTTTGTATTGATTTCTAATTTACCTAGCCCGAAAAAACGATGTTCACTGTAAACGGGAAGTTTCTTTCACAGCTTAATTATGTTCTGAAAAAATATTTAAACACAATTTTCATATGACGTACTGTCACCAAAAGAGAATTTCACCGAGGTATATCTGCGTATTATTGGTAAATTGGGGCCTTATATATTCAAATTCTGTTGATTCTTATACACAGCATATCTGTCGCAGGTTTACGTTGTTTGTCATGTAGGTCGTCAATGACGACTGCGAGCGAGACAGGTGTCCCCATTGCCGCGGTCTTAGCCATCGTGTTTTCCTTGTCCTCAGCGATAACTGACTGCCTGACGATCACTGCAATTGCAAATCTCCTTTCAAGCAGTAACATAAAGCGAGAAGTAGTGGCAGTCAACTGACTGACCAATCGTCAACCGTGCTGTCTTGACCTGAGACCACCTTTCTGGTCCACCAAACATGCGTTGCCAAACGTCAAGCTATATCCTACTTAAGAACTCTAATCTGCACCACGCAAAATCGTTGCTTTCAGGACATCATGATCAGGACTAGAAAACAGATTATTTGACGGAGTTACCCAAACGGCAATTATCTTGCAGTCAAAGAAAACTAAGGAACAAATGTTGACTCAGTATATGGGACGACTTTTACCAGTGTCGCCATAAGCTGAACGCGTTGGCGTGCACATTCTCATTTCGAAATCATATAAGGAAGCACCAAGCGATTGTCTATGAGAATCCACTAAATCTGAGGGGCTCCCGATGATAATTGACCTTTACTCACGTGCTGCCTGGTGTAAAGGAAGGAAATCTAATTTTTCTTGAATTATATTTACGCATCCCGTTTTGAGGCAGCGGGTATTTACTGGTAGAGCGCAGTATTCCAGAACGGTTGGCGTTTAAATGTTTATTCTGTTCACCGATTGACAATTGCACTTTGAAGCGAGAAAGAAGTCTAGGAGGAAAACGGAATCTCCCTTAGTTCCATCATCAAAAACGATTCATGTGCGACACGCCATTTTATTATGCGGCTTGTGCGCGAGGCGTCAATGCCTGAAACGTAAGATCAAATATTTTCATCTCACAGAAAACGTTCCTGCTCTTTATGAGAATGGATTTCTTTGACACAGTGGAAGTTTTATGAAGCCTAACAGTATCGTGATTTTTAGATACATGTATTTTAATTGCAACATACAGCATCGGTTTTTCAGTATGTTTCAGTGGAGAAAGTATCTTCGCAGGAAGATTTGATACACATAACAACGATGTTCATCAAGTAAATTACCACAGTATTAGTTATGCGAAAAAAATACCCCATCATAGAAGTATAATTTTGAGCAGCACAGGAATAAAAATCGTGTCTCTTTAGGTAACGGTATGTGACTAATAAGCCCTTATTTTTAGTTACTTAACTAATACTTAACTCACATACAATCGCCGTTTATAAACAGTCTAAACTTCTAAGAAAGAAACATAATTCATCAAAGATGACTCTGATAGTCAGCTAGTTGATAAAGATAAAGGAATCTTTGTAGGTATTTGTATTCCAAAAACTACAATGCTACAAAAAAAAAACGCAAAATAGGAGAGTCAAGCGCGTTGGTTTTGAATTATTTGGAATATGGTTTTCATACTCGCCTTCTAAATGGTAAATCAAGCGTTAATCATAAAACCACATTTCCTAAAGTAACTTATTAAAGACAAACAATGCTATGTGCATCTGTCTCAAACTTAAATCTCTTTTGAAACGACTGAAGTAAATGTCAATGTTACCACGAGGGACCGTTTTATAGGGTTCCCTACTTCTCCTCTAATGTACTGTTTGGCCTACTGTTTGCAAATCCAGAGGCATATGGCTTTTTTAAGAAATCGATTGAATAATGTCCTTTTTTCATAAATCTTTAAGCTATTTTATGGTCAGAATGATATCCGTTTTAGAGGGAGACGAGAGAAACGTCATAAGTTTGACTATGCTATGCAAGAAAGTTCGTTTTCTTTGTTAGAATATATGGCTGTTTATAATATGCCCACACCAACGCCATAATCGCTCACTGTCTTTAATTCCACCATATATCTTGTTTCATGTCCCGTTGAATACCCTTCCGCATAAGCCATCCTCGTTTAATGTGCATTTTATTTTTATTAAGTCTCGCTTACTGCGAGCACAGTTGTTTTGCCGGGTAGCAAGACCTTTGGCCAACTAACATGACATATTTCTCACCCCTGAATCATCTGCTGCCATACTATTATTACAATCAGCCGAAGAACTTCGATTTGTATGTAGCAAAGTTTTTCCTTTTAAGATAATTTTTCACCTCTAGCACACCTTTCTGAAAACATTGAATCCTTTTGGTGTTTATTTGGCCAAAAGTGTGTTATCAAATAAATTGACTATGTCTCCCTCCTAGTAGCCAATGAAGGATTCATGTGGTGCACCTTGATAATCTACGTCATAGATCATATTCGGCTAAATTACAATACGATATCTAAGGTTCCAAGGTAGATGATGGAAATTTGTCATCAGTGCTTTTAGTCATATTAAATTCATGAATAAGTATTTTACCAGTAAACCACCATGCGATCTATATTATTTTCGAATGGTATATTTTCTTAAAGCATTGTTGTGCGAAATGTTTGCGCTTAAATAATTTCTCATCGTCATCAAAGTCAATTTTCTAAAGACAAAAGAAGGCTTTAAAAAGGATAACTATAATCTTAGCAGTGATTTACTTAAAGCTTGTCTTTAATTCAAACATACAATTTCAAGCATGACTACCTTAGTGTGACAGAGGTTTTATAAACATGCAAATAAAGCGCATTTGAATGGATAAAAATGCATTTACAAACAGCAAATGACACTACAGGCAACATTGGATCATACAAAAATTCAACAATCGGAAGAGCAGAACGTCTTCATTAATTTCGTTATGTAGAATTCCTTAAGCTTCCTCTCAAGTGCTGCTTATTTCATACTATTCTGGCCACATTGCCAATGCACTGGTGCCGGACCATTTGGTAAACACTGATTCAAGCAATTTCACAATGGATTATGAGGAAACTAGGCCACTTAATCTGCGCAGCTGAAATATGTTGTCTGCTAGACAGTTACTTCTTGTACAACACGGTCAGTTGCATTTAAGGCTGATTTATAGGAGTTTGCATGTTCGTGACGACTAGTAAGATTGTTTGTCTTATATCGTGGTGAGGAGGACATAAGAGTTTTCTTTCGCATTTCTCAAAACATCTGGTATGATTAACTGGTTCGTTCGGTTATACTTGAGAATAAGGTTATTTATATTTGCGGTTTTGTGATTTTCACATACCTTTCGCCGAAAAATGCATTGTAATGGTCATTTGGGAAAAAAAGGTTTAATTGTCATTTCAGTCAAAATATTCTGACTGGTACCACCAGATAGTTTACATGGCCTTCGATCTCTCTAAAATAACTGAACCCAAACGGTTTGCTTAGGTTATTCGTATGATTTCTTATTATTCTGCCGCGTCATTGTTATATCAGGTATCTTGGTAAAATATTTTATTTGAATTTTTATCCTTCTTACCGCCTGCTTGATTCTGTGGTCACCTCCGTGAGCGATTAAATGGCCTTGATTATTATTTATGTATCCAGAGCTTTTTACGTTTTCACTCAAAATTTTGACCAACGTCCGTTTTCTGCATTCTCAATTACATTTCTCTCCGTCTATTTACTACTTCTGCATGATTTGGAAACCTAGATTTTACTAATGTGCTTTTAATCATCGGCTCCCAAAAACCTTCAAACAATTCTCAGCTGTCGTAATACATGATGAATTTGCCCTTAGGTTCTAAACACTTGATATTCAAGCGGGACCATGCATGTTGAATTGCACTACCCTTACTGGGCAAAGACACCTTGGAGAGCCCTGGGACCTTGCATTGGCCAGTTCGCGAGATCAGCCTCGTACAGAAGATCACCGTCAGAGCCGAAGAAAAAGGAAAACAAAGCATGTTATATGCTCTCTCCTTCATCGAATTCTATGTGAAAGTTTGTGTATGACACGCGCGGCGTATTCAGCCTCGCACTTCACTTAACCCGTACTCAGCTTTAGTTTATTCGATGTTGCCTTTTCATTAGAATATTATGAATATGTGAGTAAATTATGTGCAAGTGTCTTTCAGTCAGCAGTAAAATTTTACGGACAAAAACCAGCGAGACTGGAATGGCCATTTTCGTTTTTGTAGCCGTCATCAGCTAGGCATGCACAATCCGAGGTTTGGTGCCACCCGAGACTCAAACCCGCGACCAGTTGACTAGAAGTCCAACTCTCTACTCATCGAGCCACGGGCTTGTGGTCGTGTTGGTTCATATCTGGAATACGAACATTTTTGGATGGGCTCGGGTGGTCGCAACCTACACCGTTTTCCATTTCTGCTATTTCTGTAGAGGAACAAGTCTACTAACTTTATTAGGCTTCCCTTATTATTAATCTGAGGATTTTCTAAATGTTTATGTTTACAGTTCTCTCGATTTTCTGTGTAATGCGCCATACGTAATGCATTCTGGTACGTTGGGATTACCTTGAAACTTTCGTAAATTTCTCATTTCAACTCTTCCTTCTGATGATCCAAGTAACGATGCCAATATGACATCTGGCAGCAAATAGTTTGCGCTAAAATACTAATTGAATGCATTATTACTTCAAGTGAGTACAATACAGATAGTTTGCTCACGGGTGACACAACGACAAGAGAGGCGTTCACAGATTACACCGTGGTTGTGACCAGTGTTATCGTAATCGCGTCAGTAGCTTCTAATTCTCCACATCAGAATTAAGAAAACGCACTCAATTTAATGTTTGCAAAGACCGTGACATGGTTAATCTTTGAATGGGGCTGTAACTAAAAAATTATCTACCGATTGTCCAGCAAAGACTCCCTTTTAGAGTAATAGTATTTGACGCAACAAGAACTTTTGTGGGACGTGATGATGACTAGAAGATAAGTATTTCTAACTAAAAAATGCACATATCCTCCAAGAATGTTTTCATCTCATTTGATGCTTTTACATTTGTTTCATTAAATTGTAGATTAATTAAAATAGTTTTCCAAAATGGTGGTGAAAACGCGTTAAATCTCAACGGATATTTGCCGATGCAATGCTTTGCGTATTCCAAGAAAGTAAAAACGCATGCATTTAAATAATGTCTGTTCAATTAATCAGTCTGATTTTTGTTGAGTTTCATGTATTGTCTTCATTTCATTTTTTTATCAACAGTACAACGTTCCAACGACAAAAGAGCCGCAGTATAATCTCTTGTGTTGAATCAAACGCAGTCTTAGAAGTAATCACCCCTGATTTTTGTTAGAAAAACATGTTTTCCGCCGAGACGATCCCCTGTTACTCGTCCCTAGGAGCACGCTTGTGAACAACCATTGATGTAATTTATATAATATCGGGAAGATTACTAAGTGCCCACGTGTGTTTACTGTGCCCTTCCAGCTCGGGAAAGACAGTAATAAGCTTAATATAGACCTTGAAGTGACTATGGAAAGTCTAAGGACACGCCTTACCCGCCTTTCTTGCCTGGACGCGTCGGCTTTTTCATGCACGGTTCCCAACCTACCGCCAACCTTCAAGTTGGACTTTCTTCCTCCTTTTCGCCTGGCGCTTTGACGCCCCATGCTCACATACACTATGCTCATATCCCTCACGTCCACCCTTTTCCTACGAGAGCATAACAAAATTTCTTTCATTTCAGTTGACTGTTTACTGCAAATGTTTTCATATGTCATGCACAGAGCTCTGCTGTTTGAAGAGCCTGCTATTGCAGAAGTAGATGAACAAAGAATAAACTGGTAAAAAGCCAAAATATGGTTTCTGGTCAAAAGTATTAATTGGGGTTTAAATGCATTGTTCAAAAACTGACAGCTTGTGGATTATGCATTTCCATCACATCGCATTAATAGTTAGCAGAATAAGTTCTTTATGTGGCAAGATGCATCAGCATTTTACGCTCGGATAAAGAGGAGTTTTCAGTTTTATTAATGTTACTCGTTCAGGAATTGTACGCTTGTGAGAAAAGGTGAATCCAAACACACGATGTATAATTCAAAACAATCGGGTGACCTACCTCATGAAATGCGATGAATATATATAGATAATCCGTTCTGAGCGCCAAAAACATTAAAATTTAGTTTCAGGCCTGCCTAGCAATGCTTTTTCATTAATGCGAGAACTCTCGCTAAGCTGCTTCATAAAGGAATACATTCGTAGGCAAGAACGTAATATGTGACTCACCTCGGGACAAAACCTATAGACCAGCAAGTAAAATGGGTCCGGTGGTAATAGGATTATTATGCATTGGGCTAAATGAAGAAAAAGAGATTGTGAACCTTATCCTAACGCTATCTCTTTTTTCGATAGATTTAGCATTTGAACATGCTGAACACTATGCTTTATGTCATTCCTAGCTGATCCGACCAACTTTTATTCGGACACTTGACGGGAGTAAGAATGAGACCTATTCTGCGTGCTGCTTCAATACTTAAGTAAAATCGGATGCGTTTTGAATCTACTGCGGTGCCCAAATAGTAGCCTCTTGAAAAGTTGCCATTTGACCCGATACTGCGGTCCTCCTACGACAAACGAAATATTGTGTCACCCTTCTAACTCCAACAAATGCTAATCCTAACGAGCAAAATGGATAGAGTTAGGGTAAGGTTGGCATGTAGTACGGTCCAGATTACACGCTGAACTATAAATTGTTCCATGAGTTGTTGGGATGCATATTCCGCTCTTGTTATTCGGATTTTTAAAAAAGATCAACGTTGTTCTATTTTCCTGAAATTCATCATAAAAATGATTATTTGAAACACTAGCTTGGAAGTTGAGCATGCACTTCTAGTAGAGAAATTTATATGAAATAAATATTTTTTTGCCAAAGCAATCGTCCTCAATTTTTGATTGATTCACCATCCTGGTTAATTTTCTTTCAATTTACTGTTTGTTTTATTGAAGGTAAACAAGTCAGTTCTACCTGTCACGCGAAGCATGTACTGGATGGTCAGGTCATTTGACGTTAAATTATTAATTGTTTTATAACCTTTTTCTTGTCCTCATCGGTAGTCTGGGCTTGATGATAGTGTCCACGCTACAGCCCAACTATTTATATAAACTATAGGAGCGAGTCTGAAGAGGTTTGCCCAGAATGAATCTAGTTCAGGTTTCAAAATTGGCTTCTGAAGGCAGTATGAACTTTTACTTTGCAAACTGAACGCTTATCTTTTAGACAGCGTGCGTGAGAGAATGCATGATATAAATAATTAAGTAATATTCAAAAAACCAGTTCACCTTGGTAACACCATAATTTTCTATTTTTTATTTCATACAGTCAAATAAAGCAAACGTGTTAACAAGCGTGGATAAATAGTACACAGCTAACTGCAAAAGGATCCATTATCAAGCATTTATATCGAAATTCTGGCTATAGTATGATATGTTTCTGCATCCTTTTTTCTACTATCAGATAAGTTAGAAAATAACATGGATAATGCTTAACTTTTAAGAAAAAGGTTAGTATTTATATGTCTGCAGTGTAAAGCAGTTTTAACCATAAAGCGCAGCTAAAAATAAGTTGACATTAAGAAAATTGCTCCAAAATTAAATGCAGACATTCCTTTGTCTTATATATTGAAAAACTATCAGCATTAAGGACGATGTCCGAAATGTCATTTATAATATGCTTAAGTCTGTGAATCTTAATAAACTAACACCTTATAAAACTCACCTTGAGAATATACTTTACACGAAAAAGTTGAACACCTGATCAATAGCGAGTGAATCAACGTCGTCCACTTACTTTGAAAATTAGGTTTCATATAAAGTGCTGTTTACGAATGCGACTCAAACCATCATTTTCAGGAATAAGTGACATCCAGGCACTAAATACTTCATTAAGATTTTCAAAAGTTTTCCTTTATTTAGGTTACCCAATTTTTCCGTTAATTGATTGAGAACCACAAAGTATTCACCAATCTTTCACCGACACTCCCAACGTCAGATGTCACTTCCATCAACAAAAACAGAAGGCAATTGCATGAAAGAAGAACTAAATTTACACACAGACAATTGCATGTTGATCAATGAATCTGATGCTTATATTGCAGTCTCACAGTCACTGAGAGGCCTCTTGACATATGACGCAGAAAAATATTTTATTTTTCCGCCTTCGTTGCCCACAAAAGCAAGTGAACTTATCCCTGGCACATCCAACCGCATTTCAATGGTTGCGAAACGCAAAACTGTATTTCGTAATTTTAGCTTCACACTTTTGAATCATGGGCTCAAACGTCAACCAGTTTATCGGCTGTTTTAATGGCTGTGGAGTAGCTCAAACAGCTTCTAAACATTTATTTTGTCTAAAAAATTTTTACGCATTTTTTCCTGTCCATTCATTAGATATTTCTCAGAATTATGCTCGTTGAGCATTAATTTTCCCGTTCTTGGCACTTATAAACACTTTTTAAAATCGTTATTTCTAATTGACCTACCCTTATTTTAAAAAAAACTGTTTATGATTTAATTAACTATGAGTTTTGATCAATCCAGCTGTTCCACTTTCCATTCTGTCAAAGAAATATGCGTTAAATTCCGTATATTCTCTAGCTTGAGAATATTTATATCGAATCTTGCATTGCACCCACTCTGAATGTATTTATTACTGGTTCATTTGAACTTTTACTTGGGTATAAAGGCTATTTCTTGCCTCTAGGTAACCCATCGTTAACGTAGCCATTAAAAGCCGGGCTTGCGTAATAAAATGCTCCTATAATTTGTTGGTTAAAATATTCATGTGAAAAAAGAACTTAACTTAATAGTTTTCGTTATATTTTCACAACTATTAAGTGGGCTATATCGGTTATTATTCATAATTTAAATTATACAGTACAAAAGTGACAAACGAATTCCAGAACGCTTCTCAGAACTAAACATGGCATTTCCTAATGAAAATCCTTCGTTTGAATGCTCGATAATTAATTTGTTAATAGGACTGTTTTGACTGAAATCCATCTCGTATTAAATCGATTCAATTTATTTTTTTCGTTCATTTTGCATTAGCGAATTTTATTTGCAGCTTTCTTTATCATTTATAGAGATCCTCATTACCGGATTTACCTCACCGAAAAATCTACGCGGGCAGAGTCTGTCCCAACTGGTTTTAGTATATTCTCTACCTTCACTTAATTTAGTCACAATAATCTATGTTTAGGTTCTAAAAAGGCTTTAGCATGCTGCTTTTTCCTAGAGGTTGCTCTCATCAATCTGCCGAAGGCCATTTGGAAAAAACTGAACTGAGACAGATGTTTTAAAGATGTTCGGATAATCTCGTAAACTTTGCGTCAACTCGTCTGACTCGTTCTTATCCGAACTGTTATCCATTCTCCAAGTCCACTTTGCCAAAACGTTGACCTTCCTCGGTTTATTTTTGGAGAAAAATGGTAGCTTAATGGACAATACTGATCAGAAAAATAGTCAGTTTCACTTTTAAAGATGGTATGAATCACTATAGGTCGAGCCATTTCGTAGCCTGAGGTCCAGAGTGGACTCACATAGAATGCAAGCAAAGAATTGGTGTCACGCCGAAAATGAAAAAGCTGAAAGGCCGAGGGAGTGATAGGCTGACTTCCGTTAAATATCAACACCACGTTTGAAGAAATAAGTATAGTTTATGGCAAACAGAAAGGGGTTAATAAATTCAGTCTGTAGGAAAATCTAACTGCTTCTAACCTGTGAACTCAATCTTCTTTGAGAACTTGGCAACATTCTAAATCCTTATTCAAACTATCCTATAAAGTTCAAGTGAGAGTTATGCTAAAATGAACGAGAGCCTTTGATTTGAAATGAGGCACGTCTACTGAGACACAAAGTGAATACTTACTATCCAAAATAAAAAGGAAAGATCGTTAATGGGCTTTTTGTACGTTTATACATAAAGGTAGTTGGAACTGTAAAAGTCACAGGACCAAGTTTATTTGCCAGAAATAGGCAACCTGGTCACCAGCTGCTGCTGTGCACATGCCCAGATTGCATTGAGCCTGTAAGACGAATTGCTATTTGCAAACCCCGATAGAGCACTGGCACGTGAGAGGAATACTTTCTTTCGGGTATCACTTTCAGCCGAACGCTTATAAGTGACAGGTAAAATACCATTTCTATGCATTATGCGATAAAACCACACATTTTTGAGATATTACTACCCATTTTCACGGTAGGCTTCCAAGCACGCTTAAATCAATTCAATTTTAGCAGTTGATGTTCCCTGTCAAATCGGGTACGTATAAATGACACACAAGCACAAAAAATCTTAGTGCCCTGTTAAGACAAAAGCAGCTTAAATTCCCTTAAGAACAGATGAAAATGTAAAATTGTGTACAATCTCAGCAATTCATTTGTATTGGCAGGCTTTTGAAATTGAGCCGCCATATTTTCTGCACTCCATTTGCATTTGAATCCTCTTTTATGTACGTCGATTGGCCTATTTCACCCATTTTATGCTAATTTTAACACTATTTGTTTATTCGAACAACAATAATGAGTTCATCAGCGCACGACGCTGGCACCATTTTGAAGGAAGTCCAAATTAATCGATATTTTGAGACGCATTCAAGGACGATACTTCACAGTGTATGGAGGATAATTTTTGCTGAAATTTTTGGAAATTTACTTTCAAAATAAAGCGTTGCTCTCTCTCTCTCTCAAAATATCTTAATTTCATTCAGAGAAGCACAACTATAGGGCCCGTTCATTTGATCCGTTACAGTGAGTAAGCTAAATGGGGAGGATCGTGCCGCTGTATTAATAATGACAATAATTAATATTATTGGTAACATTGTGCATCGCAAACTACTTTCAATGGTGCCAAAGTAAATTAAGAATACTTGGTAGTTTATCGCCAAAGGCTAATAAGCAGGTTTGAGTACAAAGTTGCTTCTGACCTTCTCTCGGAAATACTTCCATTCTATGGCCTCATGCATTTGTCTTGATTAATTGTGTACTAGGTGTGAATACAATTATATCCCATTAAAATGCACTTTGAAGATAATGAAACTTCTCGCTACCACTTATTCAAATGAAGACGCCAATCCAAGCTCAGTAGATAGTTAACGCTTCTATGGAGACACATTATAAACATATGCTACACGTCGCTATGCGACTGCCTGCGAGTACTCTAGTCTTAGTTCCAGGGCACAACTGAACATAAATGTTCCTTAAGCAGATCGGTGAGCCAAACACAATCATCGTATTCCCGATTGCAACCGACAAAGCAACGAGCCCGTGGCTCAATGGTAGAGCGTTCGACTCAAATACCAAAGGTCGCGGTTTTGATCCCAGGTTTACCACACTTTGGATTGGGTATGACTGTCTGATGACGGCTAATAAGCCAGAAATGGCCATTCCGGTCTCCCTTGTCTTTGTCGGTTCCACATTATAAACATATGCTACACGTCGTTATGCGACTGCCTGTG
>WEDG01015275.1:0-55247 GCA_017591395.1 Schistocephalus solidus | reverse complement strand
AGATAAAAATATATTTATGCTTTGCAGAGATGATGAATTCAAGAAAGGAAGTCACTCCGACATTGTATACTCCAATTACCAACACACATTTCCATTTGCAATGTAAACCAGCTGGAGATAAAGTACTTCTGAACGTTTCAACCCTCAGGAGACATTTCGTGTATTGCTGCCGTAATTAGTTATCAGGTTATTACCAACCAACTGTGTAGAGTGCGGCGCTACTTTCAGTGTTTGCACGCCTTGTTTCGTGTGAGATGACGAAAAGCAGCAGCTTCTCCAAAATACTTCTACTAAACGCTTTTTATCAGTAGAAGCAAAGAGCCGACTTCCAGGCTGGGTGACGGGCTTTTACCCAAATATTCATACCACCTTTCGGTTCGTGCCTATAAACTCTATTTCAGACTGATTTACTTTAAGTTAGCGATTAAATTCCGAGGAACCTAAAAAGCAACAAGCTCTTTTAGACGTTAGGTACACAGAGGGCTTAAGACTTTATCAAGACTTTATCAAGTTTCATCTGGACAATGTATGCGAAACAGGGCACACCATATTTCCATATCCCCAGTCTACCAGGCACGTCCTGTGCCATGGCAGTTCAATGCGGTTAAAAAGAACACTTTTGCCGAGTAGACTGCTCATGGAAAGGCTGCCGCCCGACCGAATGTGTCGTAAATACTTCAAGTGCACTCATTGTATAAATAAATAAATCGATTCTAGCCAATTATCATGTTATTTTGGGCACGCAAAACAGAAGGTTAGTTGCTGGCAGGACGTCTACTGGACACAAAGACAGACCCTGTGGCAAGTTTTAGGAGTCACGCCGACGTACAGGGCATGGCAAAATGTTATAGGCTAGAGGATGGCCAATCAGCGCCTAGGAATTCTGATCATGCGCTCGTGACCTTGACGTTCGCCTGTTACGCGTTACGGCTCGAGCGTAATGGGGGTAGCTACAGTTAAAGGACTAATTAGTACTTTACTAATAGACAAAGTCACGATGGAATGACAACCGCCAATCGGAGCTTCATTCAAGACGGAATCCCGCTGCCGGATTGTACCTTGACGCCCCGGCCAAGAACCCTCACGGAGGGTCTCATAGCAACTGAGGAAGGAAAATTACGAGCAATGACAAGGAGACCCGGAATGACAATGTCTAATTCACGCCCAGCATTAACTCCTGGAGAGGTAAATCACTGCCGTAAGCACTTTTGACTTATGGCGAAAAATGAAACAAACTACGGAAATCCGGTTCTCCTTACCCTCGGTAGTTAGTTAAATCGATAAATCGATTAGTTAAATCGATAATCCTCTGAGGACCGGCTACTTCTGCACCGCGATGAATATGAAATTTGAAGTATCAAATGCAATGTTTAATGGTTTTAGCCAATATTTTCTGACATTTTATTCAATATATCTAACTTTCTAAGCTTAAAACTTAGAATTATAGCCTTTGCAAGTCCCCGTTTGTTCGATCGATCGGCATCGTTTTTGTTTCGGAATTTTTTACTTGACAAAAGGGCACGAAATCCGGACTTGCACAAGTGTGTCGAATTAAATGTGATGAACAGCCTTAAGGCCTGTTCACTAAATTTTGGGAACATATTCCCCTATCTAACTCGTCAACACCAGTTGCAAAATTTTTTTGAAACCGTTTTCCTTCCCGCAGCATTTCAATATGTTTACATTTGGCCCTTGGATATATGCATTCAGGTCATTCACAGGGGTGCAAATATCACTCAAATAAGCTAAAATTTGGTGGAATTCTTGTATATCCCTTTCTGCAACCAGATCATCTTTTTTTTCCTTTAGAAACGCTTTGATTTCTAATCGCAGTTCAAAAAGGAATTTCCACGTGACAGCCAGCGGACTTCATTGTGGAAAACCAAAACCGAATGTTCACTTCCATGGGCTTCACATAACAATTTAGAGAGGCGGTGGTTCAGGGTGCGACCCCTAACCCAGCTGATGACTTTCACTGAAGTTTTATGGACTTTGTTCTTATTTGGAGGTAATAATTTTAAAGCCAAAGCATGTAGATGAAGAAAACAGTGGGTTCCTTTAAGTGCAGAATCTCTTGTTTCCTCAGTGTATAGCAGGGGGCACCAACAGTACACACAGCGTAGACGTTTAACACACAAAATACATCCGCTCAAGACTTTGTCGGGCTGTAGCCACGCGGTGCAGAAAGAACTATCGATTAGCTTCATGGCATTGGCGGGGATGTCACAGGCGTGTACGCAGTGCTTCACAGGCGAAGGCGGTAGAGTCGGCTGCGGGCAGCTATACCCTCTCTATACATAACGATATCTAGAGCACAATTCGGTGTTTCACGAAAATACGTAAGAATGTGAACCCCAGAGATACAGGTGCACTTGCTCCAAACTCCATGAAAAGTTCTTATTCCCGTGTCCTAACGTTAACTTAACTCGAATCTCCGTATAGTTAAGCCTAAACACACCTGCTTTACGGGGGTTCTGTCCCCGCTGTCCTGCCCGTTTCTCACTCATACAGTGAGACCGTGACGGCAGTGAAGGTCACGGTGTAAAAGAGATGTCACAATATCAAGGTCAAATTTTCACGAAGAAGATGCCTTGTAGTGACGGTCTCCGTGTGCATGTGACAAAGCTGAACCTCTAGCGACTACATGTATGTGCGCACCAGTGGCTGTCTGATTCTCACCAATCCATGCTGTCCAATCAGGCCAATCATCTTCAAGACTGACTCACACGACCGCGCTGGGTGCCCTGTGACGACGCCGCACGGTCTCACGTTGCAGCCGTGGCCCCGGACGTGCCCTCATCCGGCTGCCAACTTCTTCCAACCCCTTCTCCGATAGTTCGGTACAGAATACACCATCCTCCCAACTGGAACCGGGCCGGAAGGTTGTAGCGGCTAGGGACGCCCGAAGAACTTAAGCTGCTGCGATAGCTTAACCGGACAGTCTAGTTTGGATATGCACACCTCACAGAAGGCTCGAAATCAGTTGTTTCACCATCTCTCCCCCCCCCCCCGCCTGCGGGAATACCACTTTGGCGACTCTGCTCCTAGTCAGTCCGAAAAGCGTTCTCTCGAGCACGTGACCTTCAGTCAAGTTCTGGCAAATCTGGTGGCACGCGGGAGGGAGAAAATGCGACGGGGCGGAGAATGACAACAAAATGATGTGCAACTAGCGCTGAGAATGAAGAAATCTTTCTTGGATGATTCGATGTTTCTCCATCTTCCACTTTCGATAAAAAATCATTGCTGTTCTTCCTAAGCAAAAAGACAAAATTATCAACAAGTTAATTCCACAAAATTAGTAAGAGGTCAAGCTGAACTGCCATATGAGATTAGTCTAAATAACCTAAAGCTCTATCCTCTGGGTTATAGGCAGTTGCGCGGAGACTTGATACAAACCTTCCGTATCGTGCGTGGCATGGATTGCGCCCTCCTATGTGATGACTTTTTCCAACTTGCCACTACGAAAAATCTCCGAGGTCATCCATTCAAACTAAGTGTGCCCCAAGTAAGATTGGATGTAAGGAAGTATTTTTTCACCAACCGTGTCGTGGAACCGTGGAATAACCTACCTGAGGCGATTGTTATGTCCCAGTCTGTGTATACATTCAAACATCGGCTTGACATACATATGTTACAGCACCACAAATACTATGTGACTACTTAACCTTTACAATATCAGTGTACCACGTAAATCTGCCTGCATTCACTTGACTGTTACTTCGTTAATTTGCTTCTTATTCTTGCTACTTTTATGTAACAAATAGGGATTTCGAAGGTGTAAGCCTATTTTCCTCAAATACACTGAACTGAACTGAACAGCAAGATGTGAAGTTGAACGCATTGATCAAGTCATCACAATATCACTGAAGCAACTGCAGATCAACTAAGAGGACCTCGCCCGGAACACACCAGCCTGGAGGAAGACAGTGAAGACAGGGGCAGCAATCTACGAGGCCAATGGGATCGCCGCCGCCAAGGCCAAAGAGCGGCACGAAAGTATCCAGCATCCTCAACCCGCCAATGCACTAGCTCTTCCAACATGCCTGCGCTGTTGACGCACCTTCCGCGCGCAAATCAGCCTGGTCGGACATCTTCGGACGCAATGCAATAACAATCCAACAGTTCCAACTTCTGCCAACCCTGCTTCTGATCCCCCCACGGTCACTCCAGGCACTAATTCCCTCACCCCCACAAATAAACTACCCTTATCTGAATTATTTGCAACCATAGTCTGAATAACGCTCCCAAGTCGTCAAAATGCCGCTTGTAATCAAATTACAAGCTCGAAAAATAGTTGATCGCCTTAAATCATTTTCCCCTTCAGACGTCCAGAATCAAGTGCAAATACTCAGGCATGTTTGCGCGGCCTTTTTTCAAGCCAAAACTAACAGGTACACTAAATTAACGTAGTCAGATCAAAAGCCTCAACAACCGTCGGAGCTACGAAAACTCCTTATCTATTCTGCATTTCGTCAGGGTCTTCATGTGCGGCAGTTTACCTGAATTCCTTCCGTCTGTATTGTGATGGTTTTCAGTTGACAATATGGCCGAATCGTATCCATAGGGTTTTAGTTTGGAGTGGGAACCAGACATATTTTTTTCTGGCTTTCGCGGTGCTCAACCATGCCTTTGTAGAAAACAGAGGATGCACACGCACACACACGACAGTTCGACCGTGGTAGTCCGACGATGTCCACCGTATGCTCATGGGAAAGTTGAGCAGGGACGGTGACTTGCGCATGATTTAGTTTAAAGTGATAGTAGACTTGCGCTGCATCTACCGCACTCTCTCCTCCTCCTCCCCCCACCTGAGCCCGGTGTCAAGACAGAGTCAAGAAGACCGGAGGCGGGAGAGGACGCAGGTGGCTGGCGCGGCCGGGTCCCCTAAGTCCTAGCCACCCCTAGGCGTGCCACCACACCTCTATGTTCGGCATTTGTTATGGGAGCGCAACCCGAATAACGCATGCCATGCCCTAATGTGGCCCCCGTGTTGGTCCAATGCATCTACCACGTGGCCCGTTTAGGGGGCACACACACACACACACATGCTAAGTCGTCGAATTTTGGCCGTTCCTTAAAAATGTTCTCGTCTACAGGTGGACACGTACAAACGCACTCCTTCAAGGGGCATTCCTTCGATTTTGCATGATAAAAAGCGTCAGTTTGACAAGCTTTAGTAAACTTTTGATCATTAGTTTGTCAGTAGATATTATTTTATTGCTGAACTGCATACGACGGGGCATTCTGTGTGGTCGCTGAATCCGAGTTCAGACCATTAACCGTAAAGTAGGCCTGAAACTACCAAGGCTGAATCATTACTTAGCTTGCCTGAAAAATACTATGGGTATGAATAATATTTGCTATTAAGTCGCCGATACTCCATAGTCGGTATTCCGGTCCTACGCCAACGTATTGAGGAAAACCAATTCGGTAGCCGAATTTTTCTGCAGATTTACTTATCTGCAGCTACCGATAGAGCTTCCGTAAATGGTTAAAGACAGGGTATGCGTTTTCACGCCTCAAAGTGATAACGACAATGACAATAAACTAAGAGCAGCCGTAACAACTATTATATGTTTTTTATCAACCAGGCTAGTACGAAGTGTGTATAGGCAGGTGTGAAAAATCTCAACGGTGCATAGTAAACATTGATGAAGCCTCCTATTTACCTACGTAAATGATAAATTACCGGAAACTAAGCTTTGCGCGTAAGATAAACAGGAAGCTCGGCAGTTTTCCATCTGATCTATTAAGTAAGTGACTAACTTCGGGCCGTCGCGTTTTAAACATTTTACTAGGCGTTGAGTTCCGATAATAAAACACGAAAAAATATTTATTGTCAAGTACGTGAACAAGGTTTACTTATTTATTTTATCATATTTGGTTAACACATTGACATTAATGCTCTTTATTGCACGGGAGATTAACAGTTTTGTGCCAAGAGAAGTATTTGCTGGAAGAATTGCTTTCTTATTTAAATTTTAAAAAACTGTGCTGCGGAACGTCCTCGTATACTTGAGGAAGCTTATAGGGATCAGGCTCTTTCTGGGAGAACATGCGTTTCACATATGATGCTTTTGGCCTCAAGGTTAAGGAAAATCCAGGCAGGAGTGACCATGTGGTTTTCCTGTGGGAATGCAAACTATGCTATTTGCCGACCCAACCGTTTGATCTCCGACCAAATATTGAGCGTGGGGATTTTGAAAAAAAATGGCTGGGCATCTACATCCTCCGACGACATTGACGAGGCTTGGGGCCAAGTAACCGAGATAATCCGCAACCTCATTTGTAAACATTGCACAGTCATGCGAAGAAGAGTAAAAAACAGATCTCGCTGGTTGCCTCCATCCTTAAAGAAGGAAGGTAACAAGAAGAGTAAACTATCTAAAAGATCCAGCATTAATAGGACGCTGGAATCCCTCAAAAGTTACAAGTTGCAAAGAAAACAAGTCAAAATGCTCATCGCCAGAGATCGACGGGTCTTCGAAAAGGATCTGTTGAACAGCGCCATGCTTAATCCCAAAGTCCTTTACAACTACGTAAGGCAGAGCGCGCGGAACAAAGATCCAAGTCCACTATTGTGAAATGTCGAGGGTACGGAAGTCTCAAAGGACAAGGATAAGGCTGAAAAGCTTTCTCAGTTCTTCCGGTCCGTCGTGACAACAGAACCTGATTTTTCCCACCCACGTGGGAAGACGAGGTATTCTCTTCTATTGAAACAGTCCTCTTCACCGAAAAAATCATTGAGGATGAGTTTTTAAACTTGAACGAGTGACTTCTCCAGGCCCCGATGCAGTCCTTACCAAGCTGCTGAAGGGACTAGCTTCGTAAATTACCAAACCGCTAGTCTTACCCTTCCAGGTGTTGGTTACTGCTGGTTGCCTACACTCCAATTGGAAGTCTGCAACCATCAATCCACTATTCAAGAATGGAAGTCGAGCGTCTGCAAATAACCACAGGTAGGTGTGTCTTAACTCCATTTGTTGCAAAATCATGAAGAAAATCATAAAGAAAGCTTTGCTGCAGTTTCTCGAGCAGAATCACCTCATCTCAGATGCTAAACACGGCTTTCGCAGTGGTAGGTCTTGTTTTACGGATCTAATCTTTTTACTTGAACGCTAAATCAAACCATACGACGAAGGCGAAACGGTGCATGCCACCTACATTGACTTCAAAACGGCTTTCGACAGCGTTCTTCACCAACGTCTCCTGCATGAACTGCACGGCGTAGGAGGTTGTGGAAGCCTCCTTGTTTGGATCCAGAACTCTTTGACCGTACGGTCCCAAAGAGTACAATTCTGACGCTAACAGTTCTCAGAGGTAACCGGAGTGAGTAGCGTTCCACAGTGCTCAGTTGTAGACCCCACATTATTCCTTGTTTTCATCAATGGTTGTGTCAGGGACCTAGACTGTGATGTCCTCCTCGTCGCTGACGATCTGAAACTGGAAAGTTGTTCACAACACGGCAGACGAAGACCATTTGCAACTGAACTTGAACAGGCTCGAGGACTGCTCAAAGCACTGGCTTTAACATTTTTAAGTGCAATTTTCTTCAAATTAGCAGCTGTGGAGCTTTTAGTCCGAGGATTTACTTTCTAAACTGTACACCACTTGAACCAGCTGACATTCAGAAGAATTTGAGGGTGTTGATTACATCGTCGTGCAAGCCCACGTTGAATAGCACGTAGGCGGTCAAGTCAGCCATGTCTAAGTTGCAGCTCATCAGTTGAGCCTTTATGGGGTTTGAAAAAAGAGTTTCTTCAAAATATTTGGAAGCTTCGTGCGACCGCATCTAGAATAAGCTACCTTTCGTATTATGAATAGCCTGCACTGTTGTTTTGATCCCAATGATTTTTTTTTCACTCAGACAAACTACGCACATCAAGGATTGATGGATGCAAGTTCTTCTTCAGTAACATAGTGGTTTCAGCGTGGAACGCTCTGCCCGTGGATGTTGTCCTCTTCACCAGCCTGAATTCCTGTAAGGACAAACTGGACGCACATCATGCTTTTAACTTGCATTCCACTCGCTTGTATTCATCCTACTCACAACAAAAACGTAGCACTTTAAGTGTATTATTTCCGACCAGCCCAAGGTTGATGGCTTCTCTCATGTCATTATGCAAACTACGTCTCTTCAATTTCCTCATACATCATTGCTTTCTTCGCCACTTTGTAACCAATGGAGAGTTTAAGGCATTTGCCTATCTGAGGATCAGCTGGGAAAGTGTGTATTAAAAGAAATGGAAAAGAGTTAATCGATCACGATCCATGTCACACGTCAAAATGTGAGAAGTGGCAGGAGTTACTAGATTCACTGTTGAAAACGGGTAAAGAAGACTTCCATGGTCACCTAAACAGGACACGCGAATAGGAGCCACCCGCAGTACATGAGGCGTTGTACCAAATTCCGGAAAAATTGGGTTTAGGATGAAGTTGAGAGTTAGGATTAAGATAAGGGTCTGGAATATGTTTAGGGTAGGGTTTGGGTTGGTGTTAACTGTAGGGCTTAGGTTTTGTGCCAAGAATATATAGTTAAATTCGACTCGCCTGATGACCGTGACTGAAGGTATTGAACATGATAACATTGATAGCCTAACTCCTAACCGAAAACTTATATTCAAAGCCCGTAAGGATGCCTTTTATGGCCGCCTAAACAGGACCATCAGCAATGTGCATTGCTTTGCGCTAAATGCCAAGGAAGTTATGTTTAGGATAAAGGTAAGGGTTAGGTTTACGTTTTATGTTAAGTTCAGCGTTGGGAAAAGAGTTATGATTAGGCTAAGGGTTAAGGTTATTATCGTGTTAACTGTAGGGTTTAGGTTAGAGGTAAGGCTAGGCGTAAGATTAAGGTGACAGGTTAGTTTTATGGTAGAGTTGGTGTAAGTGTTAAGACACTGAAATCTACCCTGAGGTCACCTATTTTAAGCGGGCGGGGCGGCTCCTATTACCATGTCCTGTTTAGGCGGCCATACAAGGCATCCATACCTCAAAGCCTTACCCTCAGGCTTGTGGTTCAATGCTGCGGCGTTGGACTACTAAACATGCACCGACCAAAGATCTCGGGTTCCAGTGCCCATTTCTCGAGAGCTGGGATTGAACATAGCTGGCTGACAACGGCTAATAGGCCGGAAGTGACGTAGACCATGAAATATTAACTAGAGTTTGGATATATTATTTACTTTTTGAGGGATTCTTTACGTGGGGTTGTAATCTTGATTATCGTGTGGCATAATCCTGGGTTGTTTCATTTACACCAGGATATTGACGTTTTATCGTGCGTCTCTCTGGGCACCTACGAAAACCACACTCGCTGAGAAATGAATTCTTATGCGCTATCGAGTTTTCTTCAATCGATTTTCGATACTTTTATTCGTTCAAACATATGCCATCGATGACCTGCGCGAAAGCATTCTCTCTTGTACTGATTTTTTAGTAAATTACGTCCCCTTCAAAGCGTCAAACCAAAGTAAATAAATGATCAGGTTTTGAAGGTGTTTTCATTTCCCAATTACTTCGAACCCTTTCTACAGGTGCGCTTAATTTTAAGGTGTAAAAGGCCCACACCGAGCACTTTCCACTTGGGGAAAATCATTAAATCCTCTATACTTTTAAAAAGGTACCGGCTAGAACTCAAAAAAGGGCCTTAATAAATGGACAGGTTTGAGGATACATGAATAAAAATTCTGTGATTTCAACAAAATATACTTACAAAATTCGAAAAAATTGGAAGATTCCCATTCTATGAATTTGAATTCGACGACGTAATATGCAAAAAAACGAGTGTAGGAAAATATATTTTGTGAGTGCTTTCTATAAAGTATTCCGTAAGGATGACTTGTATGGCTGCCTAATCCAGAACCACTCGCAATGCATGTGGCTTTGTGCCCAATTCCGGAGAACTTAGATTTAGCACTAACGTGAGTGGTAGGTTACGGTCGGGATTATGTTAGGGGTTTAGGTTTTGGTTCGTGTACACTTTTGGGGGAGGATAGGTATAAGGTTAAGAGAAAGATTTAATTTTAGTTTTATCCTAGGGTTAGGCCACGGGAATTATTATCCTTCGCAAAATTTATCGCAAGGCCACCTGTGGTAAGAAGTTGGGGTGGTACTACTCCGGTGT
The DNA here is from genome assembly GCA_017591395.1 of Schistocephalus solidus. Classification (NCBI taxonomy): domain Eukaryota; kingdom Metazoa; phylum Platyhelminthes; class Cestoda; order Diphyllobothriidea; family Diphyllobothriidae; genus Schistocephalus; species Schistocephalus solidus. Next base: position 45,124 of record WEDG01015275.1, on the reverse strand, counting down.
CCTATTTAGGCTGCAATACAAGCCGTCGTTACCATCTTTGCGTGCATGAACAATGGCACGAAAACAAGGAATTTCGGTGCCGCATGAATTAACCTCAAAACCTGTATGACATATTGCTTTCCAGACGATCGTTTTGCATCGAATCGCGACTGGTGACAAGACATTTGATTAAACTAATGGCTCCCAGTGGGGCCTCATAGCTCAGGTGGTTAGAGCTTTTGCTTGACTCAAGCTATCGTGGGTTCGAAGCCCACCGAATTTTTCACGGTTGAGTTAAAGGATAAATGGCAGCATATTCACAGAAGAAAAGTTATGCTGTGCATCTGGTGGGACCAAAAAGTACTGATGCGACACCAGTTGTTCCTGAAATCATCTGAAACTGTTACTGCTGGACTATACCACCACTAACAACAAGTGGACGTCCATTTTTCTCTGCAATGAGTTTTCATCTTTGGGTGGATCTACAAATATGACCTCAACGGCCATCTGCAGTAGAACGAAGATCCAAAAACTCGCCACTTCGGTAACTACTTTTAAGAACTATCTTATTTGGAAGGTTTTAATGAACACAAAGGACAGAATCTAAATTTATGACCAAGCGCTTAAAAACACTGAAAATCGTGAAATGTTCACCGGTATTTCAAGGACGTTCTGATACTAATTGTCATAAAATATTTTTTTAAAAACAATAAAGAAATTTAGCGCATAGAAAATTCTCTAAATATACACAAAATGGTATATTTAAAATTTCAGGCATAGTTATATTTCAATTTATTAGTCGCAGGTAGAGCGATTTATCACGTTTTGAACATAGGTCACTTTTTAAAAAATTTGGTATTTATAAACGAAGAAATATTACTGTTCATATTTCCTTTAGGTTTTACAATCCTATTAATTTGTTTATTAGTATGTCAAAACCTTGGGTCTTGCTTTGCTACCGAGTTGCGAGTGATTATCAATCTTTCGTAAATTTTGGCACATGGCATGTAATATGGCCCAAACTGCAATTAATTTTAATCAAGCTTTGATCACAAAAAAAGGCCAGAAGACACGAGAAGGGAATTTTCCAAAACGAAAATGGTAGGCGCCGTGTTGCTCAGTGAGCGAAGGACACATTGGATGCACTTATCTGAGAAGTCCTACTCCACCGGCCGTATTCAGTAGATATTGCTGCACAAAATTAACCTTTATTTCTGTCGATAAAACATAATCTTTCCTAGCAGCAATTCAGTTCCTATGCTGAAGTCAAAATTGGTTCGATCGATAGATCTCTTCCAGAAATTTACACCTGTTGTACTGTGGAATTCAGTTGTTATCTGAAAGACGAGGAAAGGGTATGGCTACCAATGGAAAATGAATCAAATATAATGCAAAGTTCCTTTTACATGAAACACGACTCGAAATAATTTCTAATGCCGATAAACTAAGGTGAGCAGGAAAACGATGGCCGATGAATGAGATCCCGTTGAACAAGGATAGTGGCTATCTAATCGATTCCACAGTGCGGCTTTGGGATGCTTCACCTTACAACGAAAGGTTTAAAGTGATGTTTGCAGCAAGCTCCAATGGAGGATTTGGAATCCAGAAGGAAGTAAATTTCAAGGCTGCCCTAGATGTCACTAATGATCATTAATATGCACGCTTTCTCCTTGGAGAAGTGCAATACGATCTCATCGTAGTGACGTACAGTACCTGCCCTAACTCGTGAGAAAAGGCCCGTTACGCGAAATCAACCCATAATGCGGGCCTCAAAGTCTTACATCAGGAAATAAGCGACCGTTCTTAAAAAGAAGGCATATTGTAGCTTAAAAATTAATATTAAATTGTTTAGGAATACCAATTTTTTAAGAAAAGCGGTGAATTCCGAAAACGCGAAAAATCGAGTTAGCTAATTAACTTGAACTTTTTAATGTACAGGATACCTGTCCGTATAAAAAGAGTGAATAAAGCAATATAAGTAGAATTCCGTTTGAAAATCGTCAATTATTGTACATTCCACGGAAGTAGTCTTCCAGATTAGGGGCAGTGGAAGTTATGGCCGTTGTCAAACAGACTAAATTTCGAGTAAATATTGCAACACGGTTTCACGAGAGTTAGCGGTCTTTTCTTCCATTTGTGCATTGTCTAAGATGCGCTTGACTAAGGCAAACAGATTTTCGCTTGAGTGCGCCGACAGGGACGCCACAGGAATAAAATATTTCATAAGCTGATATGCTGAAAGACCGGTCAGTGACCAATCAAATTTAAATTGAATTGTCTGGTGAAATCGGAAACTTACAATTTTATGCATATTAAGAGGACTTACCTTTTGCTAAATTCATTTATCAGTATTTCGATAGAAAGGTTAGTTATTTTCCAGAAGATTCACCCCGAGGTTCCAGCCATGAAAATGTGCACCCGCCCCTAATAACTTTTCGTCTGTCAAGGGAGTGCTAAATGGGCCAGACTCAAATTTTTAGGAAAATATACTCGTTTTCTGTACATAAGCGGCCTAATGCCACCTCTGAAAGGTTTTGGGCTACGATTTCGAAAGGAAATAATTTATTTGATCCGCTGCAAATAATCGAAACGAGGAAGTCTGACCGTGCTCTTTTCTAAGAAACCCTTTTCGCATGAGCTACCGGAACCCTAGTACTTGGTTCGGAATGATTCATATTTATCAAAGTGGAAGATCATTCACCGACCAGGTTACGGACCACAGGGACCCGTTGTGCCTTGGTACTGCATAACAGTTCGATTGCCGATTTTGACTATGTCTACCGTGTACTCCACAGCATGAGGGTGCAGGAACGGTGAATTACACTGGATTAATAGTGAGGGAAAACTTGCGAGGCATCTTCCTCACTCTCTGTTCCACCCTCCCTCCACCTGGGGAACAGAGTCAATAAGACCGGGCAGTGGTCCATAATAGAGCCTTCGCAGGCAGTCGCATAGCGACCATTAATTGCGCCAAATGAATAACGAAAAATAGGGGGACGATGGAGATAACCTGATCTACTAGCGCTCTAGTCAACTAGTCATTCCCAGCCTTCCACCACCTAGGACTCGAATCCAGAATAGGTGGGTCGTGAAAGTCAAGTCGAGCACCCTGTAAATAAGCCACGGAATCGTTGTCCTGTCAGTTACGGTATAAGTCACTCGTGTTTCCTCGGCTGAACCGGAGGAATCACTCATTTTCCAACTATCGTGTGCATCAGACAAGGACCTTCACACCTACCGTTAGGCTGCGGTCGTTGTGAGACTGGATCGGCACTTCTGCAGCCTAATACCAACTCACACGATGAAAATTCCCACCCGTGTGTGTGTGTGTGTGTTTATCGCCGCCAATATGCATCAACAGAGTCCGATTCCAGAGATCAGATCAGTTTTTAGACTGCTACCATTTAATGCTGGGTTCGACACTGGTTCCAGTGGATCCTCGTCTCTTCTCTCACACTCCAGGTTTCTTCATCATGCTACCTCTCCTGGTGGTTGTCCTTCTCATTGGATCCGCGAACCAGCCAATCACGTCCCACTTCCATGCTTCTGTCCCACCCTCTTTGATGCCCGCATGTATCCCCCCTCGCTCACTTCTTCCAGTTCATTAAAAAGGGATATCCGTAGCAGTAGAGGTTTCACGCTTAGTCTGCCTTTCTCGCAGACGCAGTGAGAAGTGGTGAGGCAGAAAGAGTGACGTCGACGGTTTCAAAGCATATTTCTCATTTAAAAAACTGACGTGCTCGAACCTATAACATCGCGTTCTGCTAAAAGTCATGGCTTGGAAGGCTTCCAAATGAGGAGATAACTCGGTCCTCTGCTCAGGACGAGGAGTTCATCTGCAGTGGCGCCCTCTTAATATGACCTCGGCAACGATAGGTTGTGTAGCCCAATTCGCAACCAGTAAACCCACTTTCGGACAATAAGAGAATGGTGGCAGTAGGAGGGTTTTAACGGTCGGGAAAAATGGTACCTAGTAGGAAAATGTCGGGGTAAGAAAAAAGGAAGGTCGTAAATAGGACGCCTGGTGTTTAAGTGCGCTATTCAGTTTACGAAGCAGCGCGCAATTTGAAAAGACGGTGTCATGGCGATTTTGTCGCAGTGTCTGGCGAATCTCTAGCGACAGCTTAGAGACTAATTGCTCGAAACAGAAAACAAGTGACAATGGATAGTATTTATTAACTATCGAGTAAATTAAATAATAATTGAATAAATATTAATTTACTTGATTATTAAATCATGGAACTTTAGAATAGTTAACCAACGGTTATCGAGTTCCAAGAATCAACTCTACCTGGTAACCCTGACCAAGTCATTATTTGTAGGCACAATAAGTCGGACAACAGCGCGTCGCCCATAAGTGCCTTAACTCTCCCTTTGAAACAAATCATAAATCACAACGTCCCCCTCCTAACCGCAATCAAAAAGACACTGTTGTAATATAACACAGACTACGATTATTACAACATGCATTGCGTTGTAAGTACCGCTTTATAACGAAAGGGTTTAGCTAGTCTTTTAGAAGAAGTAAGCCACTGCGTACGCGTTCAACAACAGAAACCGTTTGGATATGCCAAGGAGGCTCAAACACACAAAGGGTTGCTACCCCTAGCTAAAATATAGCAAACTAAACAACGCCTACTAAAACAAATATAGTAGTTAGCTGTGTATATTTAACCCGGTAGGTTACACAACCGATCTTTACCGTTGTCTATAATCCACCCAACAAAGTTGGGATCAGAGGCGACCCAGCTTTTTTTAGTGTGAAATCTTGGTCGTAAATGCGTACACAAGGGGGTGTGGTGGCATACCTAGGCGCAGGTTCACGCGGCCCCAACCACCTGCCTCCGGTTTTTTTGACTTTGTCTTAAAAACCGAGCACAGAAAGAGTGCAGTAAATGGACCCTACGTCTACCGTCCCTATAAAATAATTCCCACACAAATCATCGTCCCAGCTCCCACCATGCTGTGGGGCACACGGTGGACATTGTCACACTACGAAAGTCAAGCTGTTAGACAGTAATATACACTGACGGCACTGGCTGGCGTTTAGGCACTTTGGATTTGCCGAGATGCGCCCTAGGAACAGTAGGTTCACTTCGATTAACCCAAACGGAAATTGTGATTTCGTGGCCCACCTGACGAATAAGGCCGAAATATAAAAGATAGGAAAAGATGTTTTCGCTTACTTATTGGTCAGCGCGTTTGAGGAAATGCATGTTTTCCCGAGAATTGTCATCCTTAGATAAGTATAAATATGCACCCGTTACCTGACTACCACAGTTGGTCACGTTGACCCGGCAACCAGTTTCGTGGTCAGGCAAGCAGGCATTTATTTAACGTGAAGTAGATCAAAAAATAAAAGACAAGATCTTCAAGGAGGGAAAAGAAAACGCCGCAATAATAAAGTATTCGAAAAAAATTATGAAGTACCGAACGAGAGGGTAAAAAGTACTTTGAAGTTAACCCGGGGTCTTGGCACGCTCTTTGGCAAATTGCTCTTCCAGCTCATCGTTCCTTGTCTTCTGTATTTTCAGAAGTTCCTCCTGGGGAAAAAGAAGACGATTTCAAGGAAGGAGAGCATCAGAGGACTTAATATAAGCTCCGGCCTCGAAGCCTAAAAAAAGGCTTTTTAAATACGTATCGGGCTTTCAGGACTGCAGTAGCAAGAACACTCACCGATCGCTAACAGAATTCACTCATTGAGGCTTACTACCGAGCCCAACCAGCAGCCGCACAGTGGCTAGTAGAAGAATAGGCGCCATCTGGGTTTGGCTATGACTGGCTGACGACAGCCAATACGCCAGAAATGTTCATTCCAGTCTCCCTTGTCTTTGCTGGCAACATTCATGGATCATGTTTCACAAAGTCATCACTTGAATTTAGGTTACTATTTATGGTAACCGATGAGGCCTGATGAATCGGTTGCTGCTATTTTGCAACCGCTCAGTCATCAAACACGAAAAGCAGCTGTCCTTTGCTAAAGGTTGTCCTGTTATATGCTGCCTGCACGCGCACAGGCCGATAAGACCGGTTTCCTGCCTTTTGATATTCAGGTATCTTGCCGACAAAGACAAAGGAGACTGGAATGGCCATTTCTGGCTTATTAGAGGTCATCAACCAGCCATAACCATACTACTAGCCACTGTGCGACTGCTGGGGCCTCGACAGAGCCCCAAAGCAGAACGGAACTAGTGAGTCCCATAAGCTATCGTCGAGCGTCTATCAACCAATTCACTTACGTTTGACCCGCAAGGCGGGCCTCACTATAAGCGGAGCTATCTATGCCGGAATAACATGGCAAAGGACAGGCTTGGAATAAGCCGTAATCGTAACAAGTAGAAAACACACAATGAAAGGCTGTGGAAAAGGGGATAAAACTGTTTGCATCATGCAAATGTAAGACAGGAACGATAACGCCTGTGGGTTTGTACCAGAGCATTTAACGCTTGACCAAATTTAAAAAGAGTCATTGCAGCCCGACTTTCAGCCAGGATTGATTGCTTAGTCAACTGTCAGCCGCCCTTGCTACGACACTTAATGCGTCAGATTTAGTATAATAAGGAATACACTGGTATCCCGTGGGTTATTAATGCTCCAGTACTAGTTTCAAATTGAGACTTCAAAGTGAGATCTATTGGATTGCTCTTTGTGTACAGCGGCTGCAAAACTGGTGGTGAGGATGACCTGTATGGCTATCCAAACAGGACAAGAGAACAGGAATCGTCCGCAGTACATGTGGCTCTTTACCAAATTCCAGGAAACTTAGGTTTAAGAGTAAGGTGAGAGTTCGGTTAAAGTTTAGGGTTAGGATTAATGTTAGGGTTAGGGTCAGGATTATGTTAAGGGTAACGGTTTTGCTTCGTGTTAGCTGTAGGGTTTAGGTTTAGGACAGGGCTAGGGTTATGATTACGTACAGTTTAGTTTTATGTCCGGGTTATTGTTAGGGCTAAGCCACGGAAACTTTTACCCATCCCGAAATTTACCACAAGACCACCCATGTTAAGTGGGCGGGGCATTCGCGTGTCTTGTTTAGGCGGCCATAGAAGTCATCCTTACCGAACACATTATTGGAAGGAAAACAGTAATCCCTTCTTAACCATGAGAATAAATTAGGCAAGGCTTTCAAATTTTCTAACTTCTGTCACTAGGAGGGCCTGTAAAACCCACAGGTCACAATACCAAATTAAGCGCTAAAGAGGGCAAAAGATCGCTGTTTGGTGTGAACTGTACGATTTGTTCGGTTTCTATTAAAGGAAGCAGCGGGTTATCGAGGGCTTTGAGTGTGTAGATCGTCTGACAGCGTTATCGTGCGTTCGGCAATTTCATCGCCTATATTTTTGCAAATAAACCTCTACGCTTTCGTTACACCTTTGATTTCTTAGGAAAAAAAAAGAAATCTGCAGATTACGTAACCGGGTGCTAATCTAGTACACGGTGCACTGTGCACGACAAGTTATGCCGAAAACACATTGGTTCCAGTGCGCCAGTCTAACACGATCGATTATCTCACCACCTTATAGACCAGCGTGAATTCGCCTATGCAGAAAACATCTCCCTATTTGACTGAGTACGCCTAAATTTACGACGGCTCTAAACACGAGTGCAGGCAGACGGAGTTTAATCATCGTACACAGAGCTGTTTGGAAGGCAGTGTTTTGCAAAAGGCTGATCTCTGTGACGACTCCACCGCTGTAGTGTTTACCAGGTTTAGTGCGCCTTGCCAAAAAATGGCTTCTATTGATCTGTGCCATTCCGCGGGCCTTTTTGCCAACTTCAAGATTAGGTGGTGAACATAGACGCATTTAAGGGTGGTAATATAGAAGGAAGCTCTCCGATGGCTTATTGGAAACCTGAAAAGTGTACACTTCCACAGAAAGATCGCAAGGGCCGTCTCACGGAACAGCTGAGAATGCAAGTCACAAGTCCTAGACGGCATGGGCACGTATTGCGGACTTTCGGCTGCCATTGGGTACAATTTGCTGTGCATAGATTTCCATGCAACAAAACTGCAGTGAAGTTTCGAGTGTTAAAATTTACAAAGAGAAAGGTCTTAGGTTAATATGGCAGATGCAGCGATGACAATCAAAAGGCCAGAACACAGCTGTCGGAAATGCTCTGTCGAGAGCCTCAGCACACGTTGACAAGGATTAGCAAAGATTGAATATGTGGCCCCAATCAGAAAACATGAGACAAGGAGCTGTACAATGCCGACAAAGACAAGAGAGACCGGAATGGCTAGGAGCTGGAATGAGGCTCGAACCCGCGACCTGTTGATCAGAACGGGGCCACTTAATTCCGTTAGTGATCGGTGAGCGTTAGGACGTGGGCCGAAACTGAAAACCAGAAAAAGCGGTTAAACCTGTCAACGAAATAGTCGTGCCGGTCTATTCTGATATAACTGACTAATGATGATGGCTATTAACCCAGAAATGGTCATTCTAATCTCCTTACTCTTTGTCGACATTATTCATCTGCCCTTACTACTATTAGCGGCTGTGCGGCTGCTGGCTGGGCTCGAGGGTGAGTCTCAAGGCAGAAATGGACGAGTGAGTCCCGTTAGCGATCAGACCTGCAGCTGTTTGCGGGAAGCCATAGATAAAAAAATTCAATTTACAGCGTAAGTTTGTTTAAATGTACTAATAAAACGCAAAAACGCGAGCGCGCTATTTAAAATACTCGAAAGTTGGAGATGTAAACGGGCTGAGATGAAAACCGAGGGCACGGGTAAGATACTGAAAGGGACCCGATCTAAGCCCGCGATGACCAATTACGTTGAACGACAAAGTGCCAAGAATATATAGTTAAATTCGACTCGCCTGATGACCGTGACTGAAGGTATTGAACAGGATAACATTGATATCCTAACTCCTAACCGAAAACTTATATTCAAAGCCCGTAAGGATGCCTTTTATGGCCGCCTAAACAGGACCATCAGCAATGTGCATTGCTTTGCGCTAAATGCCAAGGAAGTTATGTTTAGGATAAAGGTAAGGGTTAGGTTAACGTTTTAGGTTAAGGTCAGAGTTGGGAACAGGGTTATGATTAGGCTAAGGGTTAAGGTTATTATCGTGTTAACTGTAGGGTTTAGGTTAGAGGTAAGGCTAGGCGTAAGATTAAGGTGACAGGTTAGTTTTATGGTAGAGTTGGTGTAAGTGTTAAGACACTGAAATCTACCCTGAGGTCACCTATTTTAAGCGGGCAGGCGGGGCGGCTCCTATTACTGTGTCCTGTTTAGGCGGCCATACAAGGCATCCATACGTCAAAACCTTAACCCAAACTGCAGCCCCAACCATAACCTCTAGCTTTAACCCTTAACCCTGACAATAACCTCTAATCCTAAGCCGAATGCTAAGCCTAATCGTAACGTTTAAAACATTCGCGGGGGGGGGAGAAGGGTGTTAACTTAAGCCTATCTAAATGACACGAATAGGTATTTCCCAGAACGAATAGGCGGGGCCAGATATTCGATCATTAGCCTAAATTCTTAAGACGGAAACTTCTGCATTTACGGTGAACGGTAAAACCTATTCGGAGGAGGAGGAGGAGACAATGTGCAAAGTTGTCTGTAAGCAAAAAGAATGTGCGTGCCAAGAATGAATGGAGTTTACAGCAAATCAATATTTACCAATGTGGATACATTTCTAGTCAACCCTGTGGAACCTAACCTGATAATTTGCACAAAATATGGGCGATTGAAGTGCATGGCACAACAGATTACCTTCCATCCCAGCAGTTCGGCCAGCGTCAAGACGGCGTTGTCCGCGTCATCTTGCACAAAAATGTCCGTCTTGTTGCCAGGTTGACCCCACTTCAGCGGCTTCCGTTTGAAACGCGCGACCATCCAGGTCAAGACGAAAGAAAGAAAACCCTTTGATAGTGGGAACGGAATATGCAGGAGAGAGAGAGAGAGGGAGATTGAAGGGAGAATGATTACAAATAAGTCCCTTCGGGGGACTATGATAAAAACACATATAAATCGGACGGATCTGGACTAAATGCGATCGAGAGATAGGTGCTGGGTGGTGATAGCTACAGAACAAATTGAGGAATTTGCAAAATAATAGCCCCATCTAGCTATATTCAGATTCCCATTAGCTCAAAAGCGAGCAAGCCCACGGACGACAACGTTCTATAGTTGGGAAGGGGGAGGACGAGGAGGAACGTTTATGATTTTGGGAAAAAGTAGACCGAAGGTGGGGAGGGACAGTTGACAAACCGTTTTGGAGCAACTAGCCAGCAGAAAAGAGCCCACGAGTCAGAGACTCCAACGGGATATAAGCGAGTTTTCTTTAAACAAAGCATCCATGTTTGTAAATAAATTCAAGATGTGCAGTACCACAAACTTCAACTGTGTCACTATCTCCCCAGAGAGAATGGAAATTCAAAATTTGTCCTATCAGTAACAAATAACAGGAGGTTTAAAAGCTATGATCGGAGGCCGGAAGTTTAAGCGAACCCCCAGTTTATGTGATCAAGTACGTTGTTTTGCGAAAAACTTTTAGGGAGGATCAGTGGAGAAGAGCAGATAGACTTTGAGGGGAAACTTATGAGCGTGTGAAAATCATACCACTACATCTCATAAAAGATGACTACTACGGGTCTCGACAGGTATTCCATTGAGTTGTAGCTGCAGGATGCATTTGTAAGGGACCCCGAGTAGCAGAGCAGTTATGATTTTAAACAAATGAGTAAAATGTAGGATACAGACCTCTAGAATTGTGTTCCAAACAACTCACTTCACGTCCCTTACCAATTTCTTACTAGTTACGAAGGTTACAAAATGGTGCAGTCAAAAAATGTACTGAAATACATCAGTTAGACCGTCGAGAAGGAGGATGTCAACCGTGTACCCCACAGCGTGGCGGGCGCAGGACGGTAATTTGTATGCGAATTGCTTGAGAGTGGAGGTAGACTTGCACAGCACCTGCCACACTCTCCTCCCACATCCGCCTAAGTCCGGTAGCAAGATAGAATCAGGGCGAACATTCATGTGCCATAGCCTTTTTTGCAAGACAAGGTCGAGCGGACTGGATATAAACGTAGGTATAATTATTGGTCTACGCGTTCTACACACGTGCTTGTGCATGAGTTCGAATGAAACGGACCACACTTTAGGTCGATTCTCGATCGGGCCTGCTGTTCCGCCGGTAAACGCGCAAAACACGTGATGCACATGTGTGCAATCATGGCTAAATGGCGCCTGTGCTTATATTTTAGTCCCAGAGGGACGAGTGGAAAGACAATAGAATAGTTATTACAAATCAAGCTCAGATGTGATCCTCGGTCTTCGAACTGCTGACGCCGGGTAGCGTTTACAAACGCGACAATTATAAGCAACAAAGAGGCAGGACTCACGAAGGGAAAGAGAACTCAGCGACCACAGAATCAATATAGGTGGAAATTGCATTTAGGCAACCGCATAGAAAAACAAATAGCCAGTAATGGTGCAAACAGATGGTTGAAACAGAATCAGTTCCTTGGGGGAGCTTACGGAGTTTGAACCTTCGGAGTACTCCCGATTGATATAAAGCCGTGGGACACCAGAGTTAGTGCAATTGACAAGACCACAGAAAGGAAGCACGGTCAATGAAGTCCCCATTATTATAAGCAGATCACATTTTCTGAAATCCTTAAAAAAGCAAGGGCTGAGATAAGGAGTAGTAGTACTCACTGGTTGGCTTATGAAGGAAATAACACAAGCATGACTGTGTTTCATGGACATTCCTAAACTTCTAGACAAGCAAATAATCTATTACTATTACTACTGCTAGTACCCCAATTATTACAAACACCAACATAATGAACGTCATCGTCATGATTCTTCGGACGAAATAGTTTACTATCACGTCCACTTGGTTACCTGACGAACTTGTTTGTGTGTGCCGAAAAAAGAGAAGCGACTTGGGTAGGCAAATGTATAATTCTAAAATCCCGTTTTGCTGGCGAAGGTTTGTTTATTAATTAACATAAGGAATGCAGAGTATCAATTTCGCTCAATTACTGGTACGGCGAAGATGACTTCTTTAGAGGTATGGTGGTGCAGGACAGTGCCCATATATATATATATATATATATATATATATATATATATATATATATATATATATATCAGCGTTCAGTCGGATGCTTACTTGCATCAGATCTAAAATACTTACTTGGACAGACCTAAAATATCTAATCCCCCGGAAAGGAAACGCAACAGTCGCCTGTGCGTCTAATAGTAAGTACCATGCTCTAGGCTTTAAGAGTGAGGAAAAGATGGGAAGGGAAAAAGAAGGGATGAGAAGGAGGAGGAGGAGTATGAGGAAACAGTTAGACAAAAGGGATGGTTGTAAATAGGTGACAACAACTTGTAAGGAGTTTCTTGGGGTCACCAGAGATTGAACAGAAGTGTTCCGGAGTTAAATTCGTAAGCCTACCTTGTTAATCGCGTGTGTGAACTCAGATGGAAGAGATTCGCCGAAAAAGACGACATCTACCAGGCATCACTATCAAACTCGCACGACAGTAAATTGCATACCTGGTTTCACAACACCCGAACAATCCCCAGCGGTGCATATGGGAACCCGCTTCGCCATTATCTCATCTACAAGAATAAAGTCGTAAGTAAAGCAACGCATACTCTTCATGTACTCGAAATCATACAGTCGGCGACATTTTCGACAATGACCAGTATAAAAAGAGCCGTGGGCTTCAACAATCTTCTCCGCGGGCAACCCAGATATCCGTTCAAGGGTGTCCACGTTCTGAGTTTACAAGTAAAAGGATGAAAAGGAAACTAACCTGAGTAAAGTGACGGCGTAGAAGGCCTTTTTCGTGAAGCAAACGGATGAAGTAATGCGCAGTGGTCGGCTACCCAAAGAGTTTAAGTAAGGAACTGAAAGGAAACCTTCGCATATGGGCGATATAGTCGTCTAGCAACCTCGAAAAAAGGTTTTGGATTATGCTAAACCGAGTGTGTTAATCAATATGACGAAAGTGACTTGCATTGAAGTAGTCCAAGGTAAACACGGCCATCGGATAGGGAAGATTGTATTCTTCTAGGTTGTCGTATATGCCCGTACTGGGACTTCGGAAGTCCGGAATACCTGCGGCTATGCAAGGAGCAGTGGGGATAATAGCTGCACATAAGCGCAAATAAAAAGGGTAATCATGGATGTGAACTTGAGACAGATGAAACATTGGCTGGCTTACCCGGGCCTACAGACACCGCACGGTGCCCCTCGAGTCGTGGCAACTTGCGCCTGGCAATTTCAGCCTAAGTTTTAAGTTTGAAGACGAAAAACTGCTGCGAGACTACCTCAAGGGTCTGGCAGGCCATGTCAAGTCAATTTTAGGCCCAATCGTTTCTATATTCAATGAGAGACAGCAGGGAAGAAACTCAAAAACTCGCCAATGGAGTATTCGCCTGAATGATTGTGCCCGTCGATAAGCAGAGAATCATTTGAAGATGAGCGCGTGACGGTCGAAGTGGCTTATCTTGCATAAAGCATCCGGTTATGCGTGCCACAACACAGAAGATTACTCTTCGATGGACTTGTCGACGTCATGAATTGAAGAGCCGGTGGTAAAGACATTCTCTACCCTCGTCTGGTCTTGCGCGCTCATGCAAGTCGATACCGGGGGAGTGTGACCACCAAACTTAACACGCCATGGTAGAACCACAGATGAGAGCTAGGCACCAGGTCGAATCAGCATGAGGCATCTAGGCATTTTGTACAACTTTCCATGAATACTCCTATTCTGATCCCACAATAAATGACTGACAAAACCAGTGCCATTGATCAATTGTGATATGATGATAGTCATGTCACATCGACAAGGAGTTGCACGGCCGAAGACACTGAAGTAAGGCGACTTTGGACATTTTTATTGCTCTGAGGTTACAGCACGGAATCAGGACCTTAAAATCCCTTAATAGCGCGTTAGCATGATGATGCTAGATGAAGTAAATGGAATCGGAATAATGGTTACGCAAGATACACAGATCAAAAGGAAAAAAAACAAAATACACACAAAACCCATGGGGGTTAGTGACAAGAAGCAAACTAACCAGTAGATATGCCTGCACCGACCATCGTGACGATATTGGAAACCTTGCCTTCGGAAATTATTTTCGCTACACCCTCGAGGTTAAGTGAAGGCAGAGCATCCTCAGAGCCAGAACCGAGATGCAAGGCCGACTTCACGGAGTTCCAGTCGAACATCGCAAATGACACTTATTTCAAACGAGACTAGAACAAAATAAACATGAAATTAAGGAGACTGCAGTGCGTGTGTGAGCTCAACTTTCCCAGGCTGATTTTCAGTCCTGCACAGGTTCAACGTGACAAACTTCCAAGCTAAGAGTAGTTATGATCGTAACTAAGGAAAGACGGGAAGTGGGGTTACCAGTTTGCCTAGCTGCTGGCTACACGGCACGCGCACAGGTGGCGGATAGTAGAATGGCCTTCAGTGAAGGTAAACTGCGAAATGCGCACACCCTCGAGTTCAACGAATAAGCAGTCGCTGATCAGCAGCGACAGTACTACCTGGGCACAGAGGGCTGAGGTCTGGCACGCTGACTGCCTTATAGAATGCCGCAAAACCCTACGAAGGCACTGTGATATGGTGACCATGAACCGCCATTAAATAAGTATGCTTGCCACTGCTCCCTTGTAGATAGGTTCTTGAGCCAAAGCGCTAGAGGAGACAACCTCCAACAGACAATCCGAGCGGCTGGTGGGGACCTGTATTCAAAATCCCCAAGAAACCTCATGAAATGTCCGAGTAGAGTATTACGATCCATGCTATGGCGTCCGCAGGAGCTGACGCGTTTTACAACCCTGGTCCAGTGGTGCGGGTGAACAGTATACAAGCTGGACTACTCAACTTGGAAGGGGCTCTTAGTATTGAATGTTGGAATGTTCAAACTTTTCTGGACCCAGATACCCAAAGTCTGACAGCACGCAGTCTTTATCAGTACCACGTGGATGTCCGCTGTCTGTCTGAAGTTCGAATCCCCGACTCAGGTTCACGAGAAATGAAGATCACGGGAGTCAACTCCCACTTCCTCTGTACCACAACGGCCCACGAGACTCGTCTGGTAGACACGATGTGGTTATTGCTCACTCTGAACAAGCAAAATGTGCATTACTTGCATGGGAACCAGTCAATGACCGAATGGCTCACGCGCGACCACAGGGTAACTTAACCAACATCGCTGTTGTCTCCGTTTACGCACCAACATCAGCTACCGAAAAGCGTGATAAAGAGACCTTCTACTCGCAGCTGCAGGAGTTAGAAGAAGGACTCCCTCCCCATTATCTGTTGATTGTTGCGGGAGGGCTGGACCCGGCGGCTCCTCAAACAGTTATCTTATCGGCCGGTTTGGGCTTGGTAAGAGGATGCTGAATTTTGCTGAGCAGAACTGACTGTTTATCACGAACACGTGTTTCCAGCATCGCCACAAACCTCTGCTTACTTGGTATTCAAGAAAACTACCAAATTATCCGCCGAGTTAGTGGTAAGCCGTCAAAACTTCGTGACTCCTTTCGCAATGTGAATAATGGCTTTATTGCTGACGAATCAGCCAAGATCCATTGCTGGCGTCAGCACTTCGAGCACTTCCTCAACTTTTATGAGTAACTAATCATACCCTCGCTCTCTTCTGCACGTAAGCTTTATTATCCTTCAGCCTATGCAGTGTCGTTCGAACCCCCTTCCGAGTGAGAAGTTGCCTATACAATACAGAAGCTGCACAGCAACAAGGCACCTGAAGAGGACGATATTGCCACAGAAATCTACGAGGCCTATGTCGATACTCTGGCGCCCTGGCTTCATAAAGGTGATTGAGCAAGCGTGGACAGAAGAATTAGTTCCTAATGATTGGGATTCGGGCATCCTCTTGCCTGTCTTCAAGAAGGGAGATAAGACCAAGTGTGAGAAATACCGCGGCATAAGCCTCATCGACGTTGCTGCGGTCTTCACAATTGTCCTTCTCAGACGGTCTCAGTCTGTACGTGACTCTAGAACGAGGCCCAACCTAGCCGGATTTCGAGCTGGGTGTGGATGCGTGGACCAAATCTTCACGCCAAGGGGCATTCTGGAATTCCGCCATAGCTACCAGCAGCCGACGGCCATCTGTTTTATTGACTTTGCCGCTGCATTTGATTCTGTTCACCATGAGTCCCTGTGGTAAATAATGCAACTAGATTGCGTGCTGGCCAAAATCATTGCCTTGATCAAGGCCTACTATCGCTCCACCACTGCGCGAGTCCTCGTAAATTACAATCTCTTCCCAGCCCTTAGATGTCTGATCTGGTGTTTAACAAGATTGCACTCTGTCGCACATATTATTTTACCAAGTCATTGACTGGAATATCGAGAGGACTCCACACAGTTCTGACTGTGTGGAGTTTGCACCCGGACGCCGCGTGACTGACTTTGAATACGCTGATGATATAGCCTTGCTAGCCTCAAGCTTCGGTGATCTACAGTCTGGGGTGTCGCGGGTGAATGAGATCGCTACTTCGGTCAGCCTATTCATAAATACTGGGGAGACGAAACTGTTTTTGAGCCACATCCCTGACCAGGATAAAGCACCCCTCGGGATTAATGGCCGTCAACTTGAAGAAGTAGACAGTGTCCAATACTTCGGAGCGAGGATGCTGCCCAATGGACAGAGAAAGGACGATATTGTCTCTCAAATCGAAGCTGCTTGCCTGGTATTTCGATCCTTAGAAAGTGCCTATGGACCGGACGCGACACCTCCGTCACCACGAAGATCCGCATGTACCGTGCATCCGTCCGGTCGGTCATCCTCTGGGCTGTGCGCGTGGAAGATGAGCAAAGAATTGAGGTATTTGACCATCGCTGCCTGACTACCATCCTTCGAGTGAAGTACACCGACTATCTCTCAAACTAGGCGGTTCACACACGCTGCGACAATATCGCGAGGATATCTCAGACCATCCAAAAAAGACGACTGAGATGGTTTTGGCACGTCCACCGTCGCCCGCCTCTCGACCTCAGTTCTACTGCTCTCGATCCGGCGCGGTTGCCCACTGGGAGGCGCCAAAGCGGTCAAATAAAAACTTGGCTCGAAACCGGTTCGGCAGGACACGGATGCGGTGCTTGAACCTTCGGTATTGGACGTCCATTGCTGACAAAAAGAAAATTGTTAAGCTATCCAAGTCTGCTGCCGCGAATTGTCACACGTGGAGATGTACAATAAGTAACCTCAGCGAAGTCGGCTAGATCAGGCACGATCACAACCGTAATAAATACAAGTACAAGTCCTTAAGAAATAAACATCGAAGTTGAGGTTGAACGGCCACATACGCTCCTAGCCCTACGATAAGAACAGTAAGTTCAAGACAATCAGACAGGGGTGAGTTTGGGTGCATTGGCTGAGGTGGCTTGCAGTCTCAGTCAAACGTATGCCTCGCACAAGTATCCAGCTACACGACGTGTCACCCGGCAATATTGGGGTTGGCCAATAAAATTGACTGAGTTTGAGTAATGGGCAACGAATAAACCATGACTTTCGTTCACGCACATAAGCGAGTATGCGAGGACGGTAGGGGCGGAAAAAGGTGGACTCAGGGACTGGTAGCTGAGGTTCATGGCACCGGTTTTCCAACTGTACTGCGGTGGACTCGTAAGTGTCCAACTAGACCAGTGATGTTGCTTGATGGACAACTATACCTGCTTAATGGGTGTTAAATAGATGGGGTAAGTTTAAAAGTTAGTTGTTGGCAAACGACGCATCAGTGCAGTTGGGAGAATGAAGCAGTGTGAATAGATCAGGTTTGCTACATGCGACATCTTACGCCGATATGCTCCGTGGCTGGGGCACGGGTGCCATAAGGGTGAATACAAAGGTGTGGTATTATCGTTGTTGCAAGTCCGTGGATATTTGTGTGTTGAGGGGGTAAGAACGGTCTTTATGTGTTCTATGGGACCTTTGGAGGTGCCCAAACGGCGCTGGGGCGTGCGGCCACAATGCGTACAGTTAAGTATGCTGATAATATTTTTTAAGCTAAAAGATAGCGCACATTTATAAGAAAAACGCTTTGGTTGCAGAGGCCACAAGCACCGAGGGCGCGCGCCCATATAACGATCTGTTTCACGGCAGAAATACTCCTGAAGGGGGACTCTGGCTGGTCATGTTGAGCGTAAGTGAGATTTTACGGGCAGCCATAGAGAAATCGGTACAGCTCACTAATTCCACCGAGGTTGCCGAATAAGCCAATCGAAGTACGGAATACTAACCAACTGCGCATGGCTGTTTCATGAGCGCAAAAACACTCTGGTTATGCTATCATGGTATAGTGCACTTACTGATGATACGTCGGAGGGGTGGGATACCGAAAGGTGTGCTAGTTGTATAGCCAGTGAAAGTGTGCACACAAAGACCAAATATTTGGTCTGAACGCGGGTTGAGAAGAGAGAGAGGTGTTAAGACGGACCCGTACGTCTTAATTCTGAGGTTGCCGCTGATTAAAACATAGACTAATTGAAGTCTAAAATAAGAATGAGATCAAACCCCCATATAGTTATCAAGGTTTGCACCTTAAACACTACCCTGGCTACTGTGATTGCCCACAGCCCTGAGAAAAATTTTACAGTGTTACACTCACTCACATACGTTTGATGACCTTTGTTTTGATAGGCTACTCAGCATCGACCTCATTTTTGCCCTCACAAAAACACTGAACGACAGCACGCACCCATAAAATGAGTATTTATTTTCGTGGCTCGCATGTTTTACTCGGAGCAGATACCTCACGGTATGAATCCTGGCAACCTGGGGTTCAACCCCACGCAGGGAATGCCTGGGGTTGTGTTTTGCGGAAATGATCTTGAAGGTGGAGGCGGGCAGGGATGACTGCATGACTGGCCGTGTTGATCATGTGAACTCTGGGAGAGACTCCTTTTTAACTCAAGCGTACAAGTAGCGTACACACAGGCGATGTGGGGGTCACCTCAGTCAGCATACGGAATACTATCCAGCTACGCGTGGATCTTGTACATGCGTCATGAAGCTTGCGACATTCTAAAGTTCGCTAGTGTTAAAAATGGAACCCACTGACCGATGCTGGTAAAATTTAAAAAAACTACAAGCAGGAAATGAAAAACCTACAATAAATGAGTAGCAACACGCACCGTTCTGCAGTACGTTTTGGTTACGGCCGTTCACTTCTATTTCACCTTTACCGTCTGAATTTCAGTATAGTAAAATATATCGGCAAAATCAATAGGTTTTAGTCACTTCCTTGTATAATTCAGTGAGTCCATTCTCATTTATGTCATTTTTCATAACTTCTTGCAAATATTTTCTTACGGACTTTTCATTACTTATCGATTTAGATATTCGCCAAAAATTCTTCGCTGTGCCCTTGAATCTGGATAGGTTGCTGCCCATTTATGTCTCAATAGCTTCACGTGCATAGTAAGTGTATAATTAAAGCACTTATGGTCTGTATTTCTTCATTCTGGACTGGTTTATATACGCCATCACTGACCGGGACCGGCACGCCAACAGGCAGCGGCTCAGAATGTTTACCTATCGTATTCCCGGAGTTGATTTGATAGATTAGAACTTGTGTGTAAAATATTATGTTTTCTTTTAAACCTGAGCTAAGCATAGCGCTATAATAAAAACAGTAGTTAATAGGTACTATGACGGGTACAAGTAAATGAATAAGAAAATAATTGTATTGAAATGATAATTTACAGGCAATATCAGGAGAAATATACAGTGGTTATCAGGCTGGCAGAAAAAAACAACTCCATGAATGCAGTTTTTAGTATTTTTCTAAATTATTATTATTCCGGAGAAAATATCGCTGCCCAAAGGATGATAGCAGTTTGGAACGGGAAAGGGTTTATCACAAAGGGAGTGTTTTTAAGGAACTGGGATTCCACATCAGGCAATGGGGCATCCGCGGACGGTTTCTCACTGTCTCACCGGTTGCGGGTTTCAGAGACAGCACCATCACTTTCAAGGTAAGAACTGGTATTGGGCTCAGGTGCCGCGCACTCCATATAGCCGGAAGAGAGTTTCGACCGTGTTGGATTCCAGAATTACTGCAGGCGGTTCTGAATGCAGCAAACTAGTAATCGATTTCTAAAACAAAGAATAAGTTTGCACGATTTTTATGTTCTAGCGTAGGTTATTCCACATGGCTATGGCGGTCCCCGAAAAAATCTGACTGCCTTTAACTCTGTCTGGTAGTTTAAGAAATATAATGACATTGTGGTGACCGCTGCACCAATAGTGTTCAAGCTTCCTCATAGTGGTTAGGGTATTTAAATTTTCTTCTTTTTAAATGAATAAACGCTAAAAAAGTACCTCCTGTAATCGGCGAAACCGCAAAGCATCAATGTTTATAAGCCCACAGCGTTGTTAATACGTCAGATTAAGGCTCTCCGACGATAAATCTCTTTAAGTAGGAATGCTTCACCGATTCTATGTTCTTTCGTTCACTAGCACGCAGAAGGCTTAAAAGAAACGAGCAGTAATACAGGCCAGGTCAATAATGCCAGGTGGAGTCTAATATCCATCGTTTTAGAAGTTTGGAGCATAAATCCGGTAGTTCGGCGTGCATTTGAAACAATCAATATGCAATTCTTTCAAAGATTAAGACCCTTAAAATAATATATGCCCAGATCGTTAGCAATTGCAGGCATTTTAAGGTCGTGACCAGAGGAAGATGCTGTAAACGATTTCATTTGTTCAGTCGATGCTACAATATCCATCAACCCTGTCCCAGAGGAATTTCATCAGATGAGTGGGTCAGTTGTTGTGCGATTCAATGCAGCCATAACTTACATGAATAAAACGCACAGCCACCGCTGGCAACCGCGCGATTAACTCTCGGCCTGCCATCGGTAGTAAGGACTCTTGGCTTGCACTTCAGAGTACATAAATTTATGTTTACGGCAGAAAATCACTCACAGTGTAACGCACCTAGATTAAGTCGTCGACGCTAGCCTCCTGACCACCACATCATGAATCGAACAATACAGTAGTCTCCTTTATTGTATAGGTGTACCACATACCCACAGAATTTGCAGTGGATGCCGGATATTGGCTGGCAAGATCAACGATCTTAAGGAAGAGATTTAACAGGCAAAAATTTTTTTACGGTGTAATTAAGCCGCACTTGATACAACTGCACCTACTGAACTAATAAGAAGAAATGGATCAAAAAACTCGCAGATAACGATCATAAGTAACGCTTTTTATAGTTTTTTTCGGCAGTCCCAGAACAAACAGTGAAAATACAAGAAGAAATTGATCAGCGAAAAATCCATTTAAACTAAATTAAAAGAAAAGCTGGCTGTAAAAATGTCAAGGAAAATGGATAGCCACTTCCGAGGGATGCCTCCACAAAACACGTACCAGAGACATCGGCGACCATACCTTCCATCGCGATAAATGTCACAGGCCCTAAAAACCTTCAACTAATAACCAAAATTTTTGAACTTAGTGAACCTCGTATGAGCAGTTTTATCGATTCCCTCACCGAAATTATTGATAACTATTCATTGACTTCAGTGACAGGCGATTCCTCCAAGTCGTTCTTAACAGGAATCAAACAGAGAATCCACCAAAAAGCATATGCTCCGCCATGCTCAGCGAATAGTGCCAGGGCGTTACCTCATTAAGGAACGCCAGTGCAGTAGAAAGAAGACATTAATTCGAAAAATGTCTCAGTATTCAGGAAATCATTGAAGCAAATGCAACCACTCCTAAGGGAGATTGTTTCGGAAGACCTAACGCTTTTTCTAGGTATTCTGAACTCAATGTTCCAACTCGAAAAATAAGTTTCAGTATTAAAGGCCTTCAGGCTTAAAAATTAACCTAAGGAACTTTTATTTCCACCGCATCCTATGTCGCTTAAAATGGTTCTGAGTTGCAAGGCACAGGTTGCTTTTACTGTCCCGTGATATTTATTCTGAAATACTCACACTGGGTAGTTTTTCCAGGTGGATTACGCACCATCGGAGTGGCTAAAATGCCAACAGTCAGTCCAGAAGCTCAGAGTGCGACTGCAGATTGGAGAAAACAAAGGTCGTCATGGTTCCTATGAACACATCCTGTGTGTATGTCACTCCAGCTGAGGCAAATGAAGAAGATGCCGACATAGCCGGCTTACAACAAGCAACGAAACTAAATTCATGTACATCAATGTCCAAAGCCTGCTTTCAAAATGTGACGAGTTAAAGATTTACGATTGGCGAGCTTTACTAGATGTCGACTATATAACTGAAACGTGGCTGTCCGCGAAGGGGGACGATCTCGACGTCGCTCGCCCCAGTCTTCAGTTTCTGAGAAAGGATAGAGTTGAAAGGCAAGGTGGAGATGTGCTCACTTCTGTCAGACATGGCATTCGCATGTCGCACAAAATAGGAGAGCTCGCTCGTGAAACTGAGGCAATTGGACCCACCATCAGAGCGCCAAGTCCGAAGTCCTCGACATCCACATAGTATGCCAACTACCGAGGAACGACCCACAGTCAGAATTAGAAGCATTTGCAATCGGACACGATGTCATAATTGTGGGCGAATTAAACACTCCGAATATCAACTGGAATCTGAATTCGGCAACAGGTTCGGAATTAAATTTGATCGTCGGCTCTTATAAGGAATAGAAAAACCCTTTCTCACCCTTTCCCTTGAGTTACAGGGAGCTACGAGGTGACTTGATACAAACATTCCGTATCATTTGCGGTCAGGGCTGCTGCCTCGTACCTGGAGACTTCTTTCAGTTAGCAACAACCACGAACTTGAGAGGTCATCCACTCAAACTACGTGTGACCGGGGCCAGACTGGATACACGGAAGTTCTTCTTCTCCAAGAGAGCGGTCGTTGCTTGGAATGCTCTGCCTCTCGATGTTGTCATGGCTTCTTCAGTTGAGCTTTTTAAGAAAAACCTGGACCAGTATAGCAGTGCCCACTATAATATCCCCAGACCGTCTTAGTTACGTCTAGTTGAATCACAATCTTATTATTACAATACTACTTCCTATATTTCAGTACCATTTTTATTATCTCAAACTAATCGCATATGCCTCACTCACGAGAATCGTGTCAACAACAATAGCATGTTATCATGCTACTCGTAATATGCAAGTACACGTTTATGTTTACTCTCTTCGATTAGCCAACAGCTGCTTATTTTCCGCACGCTATTATGCAAACCAACTTTTTTACATTTTCATGATGTATCAGAGCCTTTTTAAGCATACTGTAACCAAGAGGGAGCCAAAAGGGCGTTTGCCTATCTTTCCCTTAATAAACTGAACTGAACACGTCTTAGCTCCAACCAGCCAATTTCTTGGGCCTCGTATTGACGACAGCGCCCGACAGCGTCCATGTTGTGAACTGTCTACCTCCTCTTGGCAAAATTGATCACGTAGTCTTACAGTGGGGGCATTCACTATACTTTGTACCTGATCGAAAAATCATGGTCAGACGCTACATATTGCATAGAGATTTTACCAAAATAAAAATTATTTTTCGCCGTATAGACTGTAACGCAATATTCACCAGCGGTGCTCTTGAGGATTGGTTAGCATTTAAAGTCGTATTACATGGGCTTATAATCAAATACTGCACTGATTCAAAAACATATTACAAAAATATATTTCTAGTGAACACACAGATAAAGCCCATGAAGACTCTCAGTAAAAGCTCAAGCCAAGTAGAGAAGATTATTTAGGTTTGCTGATTCTGCTGCAGATTGTAGAATCCGACCGATCACCTACGTCTCAAAATTGAAACATTTATTGCAAGCGACTACAAAGCAGCGCAACGGGCACTTACTTTTTCTTAAATGTTTTCAGAAGTCTTTCAAAATAAAACACGGTGTATTCTGTATATGGCTTTTGATCGCTTTCACATACTGCTCATTGTTCTGATTTTCCTGTCTGGTTCATATCGTAACATTCTGATAAAAGTCCTTGAAAAACAGAAGAATTGTTGTGTTAAATTGGAACTCCCACCACATAGCGATTTTATTGGCAAGTACCTTCGATCTTTACATAGATAGTATTAAAACAAATCACACCAGATGAGCAAGAGTGTTTACAAAACAGGATTAACCAAGCTCTGCTCATTTCCTGTCACCACACTCATTCTTTTCATGGTTATACCTACGAGCAGTGCAAGCCACTTTTGTGCTCACGAGCTTAATAAACGACATCTATGAAGCAATTTAGAAACACGCACGGAACAACTAGTAGTCTAGGTAGGAATAATGCATCGCCTGTTAAGATTGAATTTTTCCAAACCCCAATGGTCCAGGAGAAGTATCATGCAAAATTTTTCATCTTCTCCAAGTCTGAACTCTAAAATCTCCAAGTCTGAACTCTAAAAACCAGACATATATTGTAAAAAACAATGCTACTCTCCTCCCCTCAAGTCTAACCTCTAAAAAAAGACATATATTGTAAAAAATAATGCTACTCACTGTTTGCCAATACTATGTTAGTAGTGGTAAATTTACACGTGCTAAATAGGGTTTTCAAAGGCATTGCCTATTATCCTCACCAAATAAACTGAAAAAACTGAAGTTCCCCGTTCATATTTTGTCTGAATGAAAACCTTCCTTTACGTTTTCTGATTCTATGCCCTGACTAGTGTCTGTCTTTTTATGTTTGCGAGTTGAAATTCGATTCTGTAATTTCGTCAGCATTTTGTTGTGCAGTCTATATGCAAGCCCACAACAAACCTACTGATTTGAATTAGGTAGAAATACTACGCCTGGAATAATTCGTGGGAATTAGTTCAGGTTTTACATTTAGGATTAGCCCATGGATTTTACGGTTAAGGTTCGCATTTATGGTTAGGATTGGGTTCAGTTGTAGGTTAAATTAGGTTTAGGGATAAGTTTGCCTGTCGCAGTTTTTTACCCAATCTGGCCTTTTTAATCAATAATCTTGGATTACCTGCTTTCCAACCGTTTACATACCACCAGCTTGCAACGATGAAACTGCCCAATCGCCTACCCTTTTAAACCAAGTCATGACCGAAAACGGAATTCAGCAGCCGTTTTGGATGAGAAGCAGTCCTAATTACGAGTAGCACTGCTAAACATCTCGTTAGGGAAGGGGATAGAGAAGGAGCCTTACAAAAATACTGTGAGTTGGCGGTCACTTATGAATGTAACATCCATCCATTCCTGGAGGCTAATAGATTGGGCTGTATTGATCTGGAAGAGTGGAATGTTCATTGTCTTTTAGACAAGCTTCTGAGCCACCGACCCATAAGAGGGCAATGGTGCGCTACAAAGTGGGCATCGCGACTCTCAGAAAGGCCAGATTCTACGAAAAACAACTGGTGGAAGTGGATTCCGGATAATGATGACTTATATGGCCGTATCTTAACACTTACCATAACCCCAAACTTAGACCTAGCCCGTAACTTAACACCAGCCCTAACCATAAACCTCGCCCTATTTTTCCTGGAATTTGGCAGGAAGAAACGGATATTTCGGATGGTCACTCTTCACTCGTCCTGTTTAGGGGGCCCATAAAGTTCATCCTTACTTCCGGAGTGGGCGTCCAAAGGTAGAGCGATGGGATGCTCAGGACACTTTGGTCACCAAGGATAACAGCGTGGGATGACTCCCCTGTCTGCCGTAGAGCATCAGCGACCGTCTCATAACCCTACGTCTGCCGCACCGCGGGAACTAATTTTGTACCATGTTCGGTGTCTACGAAACAAAATAATCAGCTCAGATGACGTTCAACAAAGGTCTGAACGCCCTTCTAGCGACTTAATTGAAAGCCGACGCACTTATTATTTTTGGTGAATGCAATTTACGCAAAGGATCATATGCCGACGCCCTTCCAGGTGAAATTTACAACAACAGCTGTCTTCAACTGACGAAGAGACTTACCTTACTATTCCGGGAGACCAGACAAAAATCCTTAGGACTTCAAGGTTGCCACTATCGTCTATCTATACAATGAAAGTGGAACCGACAACCACAGAGGCGTCTACTTCTCCAGAATAGCAAGCAAAATAGTTGCCCCCTCTTCAACCGCCTGAGCACGCATTTGATGCAGCATTCCTCGCGGAAAGTCAGTAGGATTTCAAAGGAACTGCAGTGGCCCTATTTCGGACGCTTATGCCTCTAGTGCGCACTTGCGAGCGTACCGCTGGTAATCTACTGCTCTGCAAATGACAGCTCTCCAAACGAAGGATCAGCTTTAAGGCTAAATTGGACATGGCCAGCCGAAGGCGCTGCGCTGACTTCCCCATTCTCACTCAGGAGGCTAGGTTTTGCGGATACGGACGCGTGCCATCGTCCAGCCACCAACTTATTCCATTTCTTCCTCCAATGATTCTGTGCAGAATAAAATACACTCCCATCTGGCGTCCAACCCTATACTTGGACCCAGGCCTGAAATTCGTAATGTTGAGGTTCTCTCTACGCCTTACGCTGCGGTGACAGAACCATCGACATGATCTTCGCTGCCTTCAGTACAGGTGGCCGCAACGGACTCTGGACAAGTACAGTGAAATTCGGAGGCCCGAAGCATTTTACAAGGGTGCTACGACAAATCTATGTCAGAATGATGGCTCATGTCACGGAGAGTGGAAGAAACTGAAGCATTCGCCATGCTGATGGATGCCTACTGTGAGGAGCGGCCCGGAAGGAAAATTGTCTACTGGACTGAAATTGCTGACTACAATCAAACGCAAAGCTGAACAGGGCTCTTCGCCTTAATATGACATGATTTATTTTCAATTCGATTGATTCGAAAGACTTTGTCGCTGCATGACATGGCTGCTTTCAGTATAATTAATAATTACGCAGTTTATACTACTGACTGCCTGTTGACGGCTTGTGTTTATTACGCAGGTATGCCACAACAGCTGATGGATTTCAGCTCCAATATTCGTATTAACCTTCGGAACGAGCCAGAACAGGCCTGTTACGAAGCATTTACTCTATTTTCGCGCATTAATTTCTGGCAACAGTAAGAAGGGCGACCTAGAAAATTGTGTTGAGGAATAGAGACGCCTGCCCTTGAGCCCATAATAGCGCGTCTCCAACAGGCTGTTGCACGCAGCCGCTCACTGGTGAGACCAGGTTCAAATGAGCTGCACTTGACGAGGCCAAATGACATTAAAGGGTAGAAATTCACGACGCAAAAACAGCAACTATGATCCACATATTCGGCGAAAAGGATTAGATGTGCGGCAAACTGAGGCCTAGGGGGAATGTCAAGGTCAGTACTGGTGATGCTGTTTCTTGCTGTTGCGCAGGTAGAAGGGGACAATATGGTGTCTGCATTTTCGCAGCTACAAACACATCTACACACGACAGTTCAGCCATCGCCAGCAAAGACGTCCACTGCGTGTCTCAAGCGAGTGAATCACGCTTGAAATAGTTTATAGTGAGTTCCGCAGCAACTGTCCCCTCACTCAACTTGCACTGATGTCAAGAGTGCGCTTGCGCAGCATCTACCGAAAGGTCCCTTCCCTCACTCATCTTGCACTGATGGCAAGACAACCAGGAGAGTGGGCGGTAGCTGAAAAAGCCAAACAGCGCATCTGCGCGTGCGATACAACGGATGTGCCAGACTGCAGTAAGAGCAACTCCGATTCGGCATAGGTGGGAAGGTCGTAGAGGCCACAGGAAGCCAATGTCAGCCGTGAGGACCAGGATTCTCGTCGGTTGGCAGCCTTCAAAGGCAAAGCATTGAACGAGCCATTATAGATTTAGGCACGGCAGACTTATTACAACCAATAACACATTGATATGTCACGGAGGTAGATTCCTCTTTTGGAGCTGCTAAAAAAATCGATGATCAGATTTGGCGCAGTGGCCGACGAAAGTAAACAAAAAATCTATGCGTATCACCGACCACTTTGTGGACCAGGAATAAAATGAGTAACGTTTAAGTGAATGTTATTCCATGCCATGATTCACTCCTTATGTTGGTGCTGGCAATGTGAATTGTTCGTATTTTTGTGAAGAGACATTCGAAGAATGAGGTCGCACAGCAAGATATCTTTTCCTGATACCAAAACTAACAGGAGGCCGCCGACGGCTGAGTGAAACTTGATGTCTATGTCTCTTCGGCCGACGCTAATTTAGCCTAAACTGTGATAACTGCCTGACTGAATTCCTATTTCTATAGTCTACAGCACCAAACAAGCCCTACATAATTGATTTGCGGGCCAGAACAAGTTTAGGTTTTTGCTGTTAAGGCTTCAGTCTGGGAACATCTGAAGATTCTGTCAGGGGAACATGTTTACTAACTAACCATGGAATGCTTACAATGGTCGTGTTGACACCAGACTCTAAGTACTATGAATCATGGTGCTATCGCTGGAAATTAAAGCAAAGGGGTCGGAAAGTAACCCATGAGAGACCTAGAGGGTGTGTAGCCGACAGAGAGAATTATGCTGCCTGACATCTTTGTTCAACGCCACGCTGCGTTGAAGTCATTCACCCTCCCAGCCAGCGGTACCAGACCCCCTTACCTTACAGACTGACTAACTCCAACAAGCGCACACTTAGACGGTCGCAGGAGTCTATATCCCACTTGAATATGCTGCTTTTCCGCGAAGGTAAGATACCACTTGAATAAAAGCAACAGCTAAGACATGGCTGAGACAACAACTCAGGCTTCGATGTATAATAGATCACTCTCCTTGGTATCTGTCTTATCCTGCTACTGGGGACTTGAGATAATGATTGCGTGACTCTGAGATGACTACATAGGCACTATACCGAACCACCTGCGTGGAATCAGCTACTGACTCCGCTGATGGGGTTATTTCCTTGCTAAAAACAACTAGCGTTAACAGTAATTAGAAACCGGGACGACAGCAGACATCTTATTGTATCTAAAGCGAATGTGGCAGAGTAGATCACTCGCGAAGATGGCAATGCACTAGTTGACCCAAATCACGCCGCCTGGGGGTGCAGGCTGGAGGGTGTAACCAGCGGCAACAGAAACCATTCCATCAGACCGGTTGCTAAAAAGTGACAAAGATGCAGCCACGCTCGTGTTACTGAAAATTACTAGACGATATATCGTTGAGGAGATGAAACAGGCCAGCAACAAGAGCGATAGGCTGGACTGGAAAACCGAAGACTTTTAGGAATAGATGGTCCCCGGAGAGCAAAATAAACTAAGGGTTTCACTCGGAACGGAAGAAAGCTTATCAAGTGCTGGATCATGTTGTCCAACACAACCTACGTCACCGCTATGGATGTTCTTGAATCAAGCCAAAAAGGCATCACGACTAGTTCCAGGAGAAAATTTCCTTCTCAAAAGAGACGGCGTTGATTGATAGCCAACTGAAAGCTACGAAGTGTTCTGAAATAGCGAGTCAAAATAAAACACTTAAAGGTTGGAGGCCGGTAACTTCAGCAAAATATAGATAACGAAAATAATAAAATTTGTGTAAAAATTATTTTATATGATTTTTTTACAAACAGGAACTTTGGAAAAGGTGGAAGTCTACGCGTCTGTGAAATTTTCCGGATCTATCTCCCCATCCTCGATTGCTGAAAGGATGAAGAGGAACGATGTGAAAAATTTGAAGAATTTTTGAAAAACCAGAATCGAAAAACTGGCACAAAGTAGTTTACGAGAACAAGAAATCTAACTCTAATTGTTCTATAACATGAACTTACACATAAATAAACACTGCACGCTTGCATGATGAAAAAGGCCTATACCTACCGCCAACGTTTATTCGGTTACTTGTATAGGATAAAAGTGAACCCATGGATGATACAGGTGACACAAGCGAAAGCTGCCTTGTTCGCGAGATATTTCAAACATCTTAAACAGCTAACATTATGAAAAATGACCATATATGCAGCATACATAAGTTGAAAGATATATAAAACAGATGTGTGCATTGAAATAGTACAGAATAAATTTAGTTAATAGCATCTGAAGCAATTGTGCGTTTTATTCGTCCTTAAAACGTGGGAATGTATATGATAAGCGCAAAAGCATTATAACTTCCAAAAACTGCAATGATTAGTGTTTAGAAAGACCTATAAAGCCCTACCAGAACTTCGAATAACGTTGATTAACTCTGTACGTTTGCAACGTTAAGCACTAAAGGTTTTGAATAAAGGAGCTGTCAGATGAAGTCGCGTTATCAAAGTACTTGCATTGAAAAACGGCATTGAAGGGGCTTTCGTAGCCTTTAATGTTTGAACTAAACGAAATGCATTCATTCGCACTTCATTAACTATTAAAAGACTGCGACCGACAGTCCAACGATATAGGACAAAATTCGCATGTTCGAGCTTTGGTGTGAAAACTCACGAAGTGGTGACCAAAAATTGCTTGGAAAGTGTCACGACCCACTATACCTATGACTGAAGTGTTTTAAAACGGAATATTTCGAGCTTGCGAACGACGGTTAAGAATCGCATTCCAAACACCATTCGCATTTGCAATATTCAAAAAAGCGTGATCCTAATTTAACTCTTCGTCTTTTTCCCAGAACGAGAATTCCCCGTTTGTCCCGAAGTTAGCGGAAAATAGAGGTAAATGACAGTGCTCCTTATATGAAGATAGAATTGGCTAAATTCGACCAGAAAATGTAAAATGATATCAACTAGTTAGGCTTTTTAGAAACGTCCTATAATGGAGATCACAAGCTCTGTCTTCGGGAGGCCTTGAAATCACAGATTACCGATATTCTCAAAAAGGTTGTTCGCTGTTGATATTATTGCCGCAGGCGCATTCGCTTTAGTTTCTAGATACAAATAACTAAAACGTCAATTAGTAAACGCACTTTGTTGATGTGGAAACTCTTAAAGGCTTACAAAATCACGACATCGGTGCCCCCTATCTACTTGTTGCAACTTCCGTTTCTGATACAGACATTTTTGGCGCACATAACACGCGTTCTACATGCAGCCGGCTATACAAGTACCAGGAACGATGTTCTAGGAAGAGATAGAATACTATACAAGCCGTAGTCTGAACAATGGTTCTGGGACTACCTTCTGCATCAGCGCATTCCTGCTGTTCCTCCTCTTCCTCTTCAAGTTCATTAAGACCGTTAAGCTCTGACTCTGAAAAGTCTTCCGGGTCAGGATTGAGAGCTTGGCAGTCTGCAATGGCAGTATACATCTCCTCCAGAGCACGCTGGTCACTGGGCACAAAGCGCAGCACTGCTGTAGGCTGCTCATCATCATTTACAAAGTCGCTATCACCATTTTCGTCCGAATCAGTAGAACTACCGCCTCCAGCGTTGTGGTTGGTTCCGTTGTCTGCCATTTCAACATCTCCACCGACATGGACTTCGGGTTCCCCAGTTGACCACACGTGCTCTCCTTC
Organism: Schistocephalus solidus; assembly: GCA_017591395.1. Lineage (NCBI taxonomy): Eukaryota > Metazoa > Platyhelminthes > Cestoda > Diphyllobothriidea > Diphyllobothriidae > Schistocephalus > Schistocephalus solidus. The sequence goes on along the minus strand of WEDG01015275.1, from coordinate 13,817 downwards.
CACCATCACGAAAAGGTGAGGCTGTGGAAAGCGAACATTTTCAGCTCCACCGTAAGGATTCTGACTTATAGCATGCAGACAGATACTTGGATATGGAAGGGAGAACTGGCGACTGTTTCCTCGCCATGTTACAGAGCTACCAAAGTGAAATGAAAAAGGAAACATGAGCAAAACCGCAATGATGAAGAGTTCGTTTCATGTATTGCATACCTTATACTTATGAGACGAAAAAATGGAAATTTTCACAAGAGTAAACTACATCTTATACGAGAAAAAAGGCATTCTAGCAAAAGTAACCTGAAAACGCGTGTTCGATCTACTGAACTGAAGACAGTCACAACCACTGCCTGAAAAAGACACAAACCTTTCGGATATGATGATACTTCCACGGTCTAAAGCTTCGCGTCTTCATAAAGAGAAATATTATCTTTGATCAAGTGGACACCGGGCTCGCCCACAGCATTGACATCAATCATCTTCACAATGATGAGTTCCGCGGGTCAAAGGCCGCTCATTTAAAGTACCGAATTTGTATATTTTAAAAGGTTTAGACTATTCAAATATTTTTCGTGGCCAACTGGAGTCTAGTCCCTTTATTCAGGTATGGATTAAGAAACTTAATAGCTCGAGAACAGAGCACTGAGCTAACAACGGGCACTGACATCCATTTCACATTTCCATCGTAAACGGATTGCGATCCTCCGATCAAGAAGCCTCCTTTGAAATGTTTTAAATAACCACTCATCCCAGCTTCTCGAACCTTGAAGAGTAACATTTGGTGTTAAAAACTATTAAGGGCTTTCTTGCAGTAGATTTAGACGCCAACGACGCTTGCGTGTTCATATAAAGACTCGGGCAACTGTCCCATAGGGAGAGCATATTGGATAAACAAGAGCACTATTGTCAAAATCCATGTTTATTACCGTCAAAAAAGTCTTTTTCAAGAAACCTTACGGTAGCGTTTTCGGTGCTCTTTTCCATAACCATGCAAAAGATGCACGTAAGTTTCGCCTGCCTGTTTGTTCTAGAATTATTCTTGTGAGTGCGGTATATATTCGCTGCCTCGTAATCAGAAGAGATGATGCCTTAATAAAAGGCTGACTGGAAAATGCGCAAAAGCGAGCTCTCTAACATCGCATTTGTGAGGAATGGAGTTATTCATGGTAATTTGCTTTGTCGCTCTAAATTGTCAATGATGCACAGGTTTATTTCAGAATGGTAGACCCTTTATGTATACTGATGATTAAAAAATTGCCTGTCGATACACACCGCCAATCGGGATATAGCGCTCGGACTCTTAAAAAACTATCTTGAGGCCTTTGCCACGGGGGGCTGCACATGACGCCTTTCCCTTTCTGTGCACAAATGCTCCGTTATGGTTGTTGGTGGCGATCATTAGTCTTAAATGGTCACGACCTTAATTTTCTTGAGTTTTTCAGGATGTGGACCCATCATATCTCAACGGTCTTAATCTTTCATAGCAATGCGCTTGGTTGGCTCCAAAGCACGCAGAACGACCGGTTTTATCATCCAAAAGGTTAAATCTGTCGATATTAGTCTCCTCTTTATAAAATCTACGTGAGACCCAGCTTGTAATACTGCTCCTTTCCATTAATTTTTTTGTGCGATTGTGAATGGAAGCAAATATACTGGTCCAGCATATTTTCTAGAATATTTTTATCGTCGGAACCCTGTAATCGGACGTTTTAACAACTCTGTGGTTTTATAAACACTCATTCACCTGCCTATTCCACTACTAGCCTTTCTGCGGCTGTTGGCGGTGCGCAAGAGTGAGCCTTAAGGCAAATGGGAAGGATTGAGTTTTTATAGCGATTGGTGGGCCTTCATCAATGAATGCAAAACACGGATTCTTATGTTTTTGCCGGTTCCGAAGAGGCTCTTTTTACAGTTAAAGCTTCTAACAAACGTACATCTTTCACTTACCACTATGAGGCAGCTCGACCACTCTCGGCGTAGCAGTCACTGCAAAGTCTTTTCCTTTCTTCCACTAGCACGCACAGTTAAGTATCCTCAGTATGTTTTAGTAAATGCCATTGCAATCTAGAATAAACTACCCAGAAGTATCAAAATTCAGCAGAGCTATATTTTGTATAAGAGAACTGTCAATAGTTTTCTACATTAAGGACAGCTGTCATGAATTTTGGGTGCTGACTTGGTGAAATCTGTCTTCCGTTCTGGGGGCGTTCGCGGACTCTGAACCCTGTGCCAGGCTTCATGCTGTGGGCAATATTTTTGACTCTGGAGTCCGTAATCGGCTTATTCCTCAGTCAAAAGTGAGTTACAGTTCGCCAATACACCCTCATCTGCTACATAATACCGGATATATAACACTGGAGGGAGTACATACACCGTGCACCTGTGTCAACCCTTTCCCGTGCCTAACTTTAATCATAAAATGATGTGTAGTTTATGCTCCCGAAAAACACTTGAAGTAATGATCAGGAGTTTTGTTTCACTGTCAGCTCGATCCTCTACTGCATATCATCTTTTGACCTTGCCTGTAATCTGGCAGTAAATAAAATAACAGTCGAATGGGAGATTTCTCAAACAGGAACACGCAGATCTCAACAATACCGTGGACAAACCATATTACGGGTAACCACTAACGAATAATGGAGGTTATTCAGTTTGTTGATTAAAAGAATTATTTATCTCAATTTTCCCCTTAGACAAAAGAAAACAAACAATAATCTCCTGTAGATTAAACTGCAAACTTCAGATCTCCTTCGAATGAAGAAATAGGAACATAGGAATGTAAGCTTAGAGATTTGTGCAAAATTCGTGCCACCGTCGATATTCGAAATAGGGCGTTGGTCTGTTGGTACGCTGCGATTAAAACACTGCACTACTGCTGCAGGTAAACGTTGCTGATTTAAAATTACATGACTGAATAAACTATATTTATACTAATTACTGCACCTCTGGACATGCTAAATTAAAATCGCCTCCTAACAAATTGGTCAAAAGCTCAGTAAGTTTGTTGGATGTCTTTTATGAGGACGAAGCGTTTACGACGTGCTTTAAACTGCCTCAAATTTTTTTGGAGATGGAAAAGGATTTGCAAGTGCCGAAGATGGAGATAAAGCAGTTGAAGAAAATTCCTCACATGTTACCCGAAAAGAAGCAGCCCGTGAAAAAGGAACGCAAGGGAGACAAACGTCTATACGCATACAGAGCTTTCTCAGCCATACCAACCAGCAAAGAAGATGGCGCTGAGTCTACAGGTTTCAGCGTAGTCTTTAAACAGTCAGCAGTACGGAAAAAGGGGCGACCGGCAGGGAATATCACAAAACGAAGAAACGTATCAAGGCATTCAAAAAAGATTGATTAAATCAGAGGAACAGTGCAAGCGGGCCAAACCATTGCATGTACCATGCCAAAACCACGTTGTAAACGGTCACAACTGGCCACGGAATCTCATTAAGCACTGAGTCTGTGGTAAAATATACTACAACAAGCCTCCCGGATGCAGAAAGGACGACCACCAGACTGAACTTGGTATAATCTCTGAATATAAGACAAAAACACAAGTTCCTCCAGTGGATCGCAGCAGATGCAAAGTCATTGAAGGCATGGCCGAGTCCGCATCGACGCCCCAAAGATAAGGATACACGAAGACATGCAACTTTCTATAGACAGATGTATTATTTGAGTACTTGGAAGGGTTCTGTCATTGGAAACGCATAAAAAAATAAGAAAAGGGCGAAATCGTGTACAGTTAAGTTGTGAATAGTAGGTCAGCTTCTTGGCGATTGCAAACGACACAAATCAGTGTGGTCAAAAAGTAAATAAAAAGAGCAAACGGTGAAAAAACTTCATTGGAATTTTTATTGAAGAAGATATATGTTGAATGGAGTTTGTGGGTTTTTAAAAGGAAAAAAACTGTTGCTCCTCGGAAAAAATAAATTGCGTGAGGGTTCAAAACACTGCTCATCGTGGGAGAAATCATGTAACGACAAAGACAACTTTTCACCACCGCATGTGTAATCACAATGCGCATCGACTAACTATAAGCGTAACCGTCAACGATGATAGACAGAGAAAACATTTGCGGGCATCATCAGTAAAATTAGGGTCAAACGAGTAAAGGACATTACAGATCATCAAGGTCATGGTCGAAATGCCAGAGTATTGACTATGATACTGTCATTGCTGATTATTCAGACCACCTTCAGCGGAATCCGAAACTATCTTCAACAGTCCGTGTAGAGTCGACACCAGGAGGAAGGGTAGGGCCACAAGCACCACCGCCTTAGGGCGCGGTAGATGCAATGTCGGATGAGGTTGTAGGTTTGCAATGGATGAAGAAAAAGGAGGATAGCGAAGACCAAGGTAACCACTGGAATCGTCAGTATTTCCAAATTATGGTCGAAGTCAAGCGGGACGAAAACCGTTTGCAAAGCTCGTCTCTTTTTAAAAAAAATAGGAGCAGGAGAAACAAAACTGCTCCGCGTGGGGACATGAAGCAGCATGTTAGTTTGCTTCTGAGCGTACTACAAAATGATTATGGGAGATCCGGAAATTGAGTACGAAGAAGTCTACATAATGCGCTCAGTGGTGTTATTTCGCATGAGAATCGATGATGAAGCTGAGACCTGCACAGCTCAGTATTCAGATTGCAATTCTGATGATGGTTATTGGCAAACGAAACGAATGTGGTTTAGAATGAACGCGCAAATATTACTCAATTGTTTGGCAATCATTAAAAAAGGGATGGGTCATGAAGACATCGTAGTTCGTCGAGGATGCGATGCATGGAAGACATAATTTGGAGACAGACTTCTAAATTCTGGATGGTCCTTTCTCGGGGTCATAGAGAAAGCTGTTCAAGAAGAATGCGGAAAATAAATGGTGAATCGAGCAGTAGTAAGATAAATGTACAGTCTTCGCTTAAAAGTAGACAGGGAATTTGATAACCTTATATTGATTGGTAGTTTATTCCAAAGAAAGCAATACCTGGGAGAAAAGAACAGAGAGCGTTTAGATATGGAGGATATATGAGGATGTACAATCAGTGAAAAATTACGTAGGTTGTACGGACGACTAACGGGGTAAGGGTTGAACTGTGGGGAATATTTGAACTATTAATAAGGTAGAACACGGGGCAGTAGCCAGCTTCCAGTCACTGAACCAAAAACAATTTTAGGTCAGTTAGCTGACAGCTATACCACTAAGAGGCAGTTGAAAGTGCCAGACATAAGTGTTTCCGAGTAAAATGTTTTTGAACCTTTTCAATTTTAGAACGGTTTGACAAGGTCATAAACCAATATGCAAGAATGGGAAGGACAAACATTCGATGAAGTCTTCATTTTATTTCAGGAAGATAAAAATTATAAGAGATCAAGCCACATATCTGGGTAGCTTTTGTCGTAGTTCTATCGGCATGAGGCAACAGATCTAAATTATTTGTGAAGCTTTAACCTTAGTCATTGATGCTGGAACATTCAGTCATATGAGTGCCTTAAAAAATAACTGGTGGTGGTAATCTATCAAGCCCAAAGCACATAAACGACACTAAGAACGGGAGAATTCAATTTGTCACGTTGAGCTTCACGCGGAAAGAGCATGCATGTCTGCATGGATTTTTTCTAAGCATCGTTGGGTCGTAGATTTATAGAAGGAGTATACGAATTTAAGATCATCCGCATAAAAAATACCAAGAGTGTTTAACTACGGATGAAATATGATAAATGTAAAGTAAAAACAAAAAAGGACCTCGCACGGTACCTTGAAGTACACCGCTTACAATAGGGGTCTCCGCTGAAAATGAGGACCCCAAGAAGAACTTTTATTTACAATTAGTTAGATATGACCTTATGAAAATCAGTAAGGGGACTACGAAGTCCTTAAATTTCTAACTTAACTATGAGTCTCCTATGAGGCACTTTATCAAAGGCCTTGCTAGGTTCGAAATAGATAACGCCAACAGAGAGTAATCATTATGAAGAAATGCTTATAGATTTAGAAAAAAAAACAGGTGACATATTTCCCAAGAGCAATCGGGTAGGAAACCATGTTGGGAAGAGCTAAGAAGTTGATTGGTTATGCAAAACTATGTAATTTATAGGCGATTAGTTTTTCAAAGAGCTAAACAAGAAAAGATGTTTTATGAACAACGCGATACTTGTGAACATCCGAGCGTAAGCCAGATTTGAATACTGGAATAATAAAAGAGATTTTCCAAAAATCAGGAAAGAAAGAATTATCGAGAAAAACTGAGAACACTTTGCTCAGCAAAGGAGGAAAATCACTTAGCTGTTTAATAAGGGAATTTGGGATGTTGTCGGTTCCAAATGGGTGTGATTGATTCAGTTGGCTTATCTGTTTCTGAATATTTAAAGGAACAAAATCAATTTTAGTGAGCAACTCATGAGATGGCAGGGGGATCGAAGGGATGGGATTGGTTTCAAGGGTAAAATGTTTGGGAAAGAAAGGCAATACAGAGGGGATATGATCTTAGTTTTCAAACTGGTCAGAGGAGTTGATTGTGCTCTTCAGATGGCCAACTTTTTTGAATTGGCAAACATGACAAGTCTCCGAGGTCACCAATACAAAATGAAAAGAAATCACGCCAAACTTGAAGTTCGGGCCAACTTCTTTTCCCAACGGGTGATTGACGAATGGAACAAACTGCCATCCTCAGTTGTTCAGGCTGAAAGCGTTGAAATGTTTAAAAGAAGACTTGATGCATTTTTACTTGATGAACATATAATTAGTCGACAGCAATGATTGATATACTAAAACGACTATCGCCATGTAACATTTGCTTGTTTTGCTAGCGTCTATCTGTAAATAGGGTTTTCAAAGGCTCTGCCTATCTCCCTTATATATACTGAATTATACTGAATTATAATTTAACAATTCTGCTTTGTACATATCGTCTGTAATGAAATAAGTATTGCAATCGACTAAGGGCGGAATGACTTTGTGAGATGTAGCGGAAGACAGGAGATGGAAGACTGGAGCAACAGATATAGAAGTATGGCATCATTATTTGCTAAATACTACCTACGCCTATCACGCTCGATCCTCATTATTGTAGCTGATTGCAATGACTGGGCGATCCTTAGGTTGACTGACAAAGAAGTAACGGATGGATCCTTAAGCTGCTTTCATAATTTTTAAGTCGATTTGAAGAAAGTATGGGACAGTGGATGAAGCAGCATTTGATATAAAGGCCTTTTGTGGAATGAAATTGAGGAGACCTTCTGTTAGGCTTTGTAATGCATCATGGAAAAACTTCGATCATTATTTGATAAAAGCCCTGTTGATCGAGATTGTTTGTAAAATTATTCCAACAATACCTCAAATCGCTCCTAAAGGGAGACGAGAATGTTAAAGTTTTTAAGACCTTGTGGATGGACCGAATAAGAGAGTTAAATTCTGAGCTGGGCCAACCAAGACCACTGTAGATAGTCTTTTTAGGGCGAGGAAGAAGCCCAGCTATTGTTTAGCAGGAAACTAATCATCCAAATCTCCCACTCAACGTTTATTTTCAGTCAGATTTTTCACCCGCGGAGCGTGATAAGTGTAGAGTGCTCAAAGCAGAACTCCAATGGAGATCCAAACTGGGCGAGAGCAGTCTCCGAATTTTGCACAGGAAAACCATGCATGTCCAGAGGTTATTTTTCTGGAGAAAACCTATAACCTTAACAGCTCAGGCGCGAGGGACACTATTCATCTCGATCAGCACCGGCAGGCTTTTGCATTAGATGTCATGCAATGGACAGGCGCCTGCAAAACGGAATCACTCAGCCCAACTTGAAATTTTGGTACACCAATGCTCAAAGTCTTCTTTCAAAAATCAACGAACTGAAGGCGCTTATTTCAGGGCGAAACACTGATGTCGTTGCCATCACCGAAACCTGGCTTGAAACCGAAATCGCGGACACTGAGATTTCAATCAAGGTATACCAGGTTTTTCGCAGGGGCCGGAAAAATAGACAAGGTGGTAGGGTGATCATATATGTCAGGACAGGGGGCTCAGCAGTTGAACAAGCACACACCCTCGCCTTGGAGTACGAATCCATCTGGATAAATATAAAGAAGAGTATTTCGCAAAACCTATTAATCCTGACAATATACAGACCACTAAACCTTTAGACTTTAGCTGGCAAGTCCCTCTTCCAATTGATGAAAAAAGTAACTAACCAGCAAGAGGTCGTCATTGCTGGTGATTAAACGCCCCTAAAATAGACGGGGAAAGTCTGACAGTCAACGGAGCACAAATTTTCTTTAGTTATAAGCTAATGGACCTCATACTTGACCTTACTCTGGCACAGGATGCATGACCACCAACCAGATTTAGTGTGTACCAGAGATCAAATTGTTTGGACTTATTTTTTACAAAAGATTTCTCCTACATCGATTAGTTGTATTCCAGTGATTCGCTCGGTAGGATTGAAAACACTACGCTACTTTGGGATTACTCGCTCTATTGTCAACGTCAGATGTGAACAAAAAACCAGTGAAATGCATGAAAAGCAGATTTCAACAAAAGGAAGAGCATCTTGATGTCCGTGAATTGGAATTTTTTGCTCAAGGGGGATCCAGAGGATGACTGGAGATCGTTTAAAACAATTTCACTAGATCTGACTGAGAGCTGTTGTCCAGTAAAGGTACGCAAAATTAATAACCACCCTCTCTGGTTAACAAGGGAACTTAACTAACACTTAAAGAGGAAAACTAAAAATTGAAGTTATTCAGAATTACGGGGTCAACAGTACACCTCGAGGAATTTCGTCGGCAAAGAAATGCCGTCAAAAAATTTATCCATCGGGCAAGGAAGGACTATGAATGAATAATTATCCAACATGCTGAAAATAAACCCAAAATATTATTTTATTTTATTTTATTTTATTTATTTATTGCCAGTTTACAGGCAAGGTCAATATATATACAGTAGAGAGTCAAGCTGACAGTGAAAAAACTCCCGATCGTTGTTTCAGGTGTTTTCAGGAGAAAAAACTGCAGCTTATTTAGTAATTAAATTCAGGACAGGGACGCGTTGACACAAATGCCCGGTGAAGAACTTCTTCATTTAATGTTATGGATCCTGTATTCTGAACCAGCAGGTATGTCGGCGAGCGGCTGTTCGCTGTCAACTGAGAAATAAGCCGATTGAGGTCTACAGAGCCAGCAATATTGCACCATATTAATAGCAGACTAAAAAGCAAGGATCTGGTTGCTATACTTCAGGATGATAATTGCGTAGAACTCAATTGAAAATGAGGAGAACGTCGAGTACATGGGTCCAGATTTTTGCCTCGGTATTCCCCAGGGAAACTAAGCAGCAGTTTAACCACGTAAATAGGGCTATTGTAAACTCCAGTCCAGTGGTTTATATTGATCACAGCATCCATAGTGAAAAGAGAGTTGCAGAATCTATGCGAAGCAAAGTCATTTGGTCCGGACAGTATATCGGTAAAGTTCTTGACAGCATTTGCGAGTGAACTATCTGTACCACTAGCGCATATCTTCAAATTTTTATTTAATTGAGGGAAACTACCGTCAGAATGGAACGCAGCAAACACATACCTGATATACAACGGTGGGGCTCGAACCAACGTCAACAATTATCGGCCCGTAAGCTTTACCTGCATTTGCTTTAAAATAATTGAAACTATAATTAAGAAAGCGGCAAGGAAGTTCCTGGAGGAGAAGCACTTTACTCGCAGGGCTCCAACACAGCTTCAGACTCAAGTGCTCCTGTCTTTCCAGTTATGGTTATCAGTGAGGCCCTAGCCGGTACGAACTTCTAGTCTGGTTCCGTAGAAGGAGATAAGAAGTCGGACACCAGTTGAAAGGACAATTTGTTCTGTGCAAAACTATCGCAGAAGGGTTTGGAGAAAGTGGGCTGCCGAATGAGTGCGTGTCCAGCCACCGCTTCTGGGACATCTCTTAGTCTGTGGGATCGTGCGGTCGTCACAGTGCATCCAACAAAGTTAGGTGTGAGTCAGCCTTGCAGATGATTTGTTGGTGTGGAAAACCAGGATTGTTGAGGTCCTGACAGTAACTGGTGCACATGTGCACGTAGACGCGAGAGGTTCCACGTTCAGCATGTGCAAGGTGTTGGGCTACTAAAAGTACTACCTTCTCAGACTGGATTTAGGGTGAAGAATCCAAACAGAGGTAGAACAGTTACATTGAGTGAACGAGGTATGAATAAACGGTAAAATAATAGTCAACGTGGTTGGCTGCAGTTGTCAGGAAGGAGCCAGGTTGATAGGGTGGCTGGAGAAAGCCGGTTGTTGGGTCGTTGAGTTGCACGTCGACGGCAAATCCGTATAACGTGTCGGTATTTGTTGGGCTATGTGAAAAGATACAACTGGCAGCCATATTCAACTTTATATGGTAGGTCCTCTCCCACCTTCTAAAGCTTCTTCCTTCTTGCTGCATAGTGTGGATTTGTCTTCTCGGTAACCGGTTGCTGACCATTCGAGACGTCAGGGCTGAAATCGTTGCGAAGGCATTTATGATGCACTGGGTATTTAATTTTGATGTTCCTGCGACTGTCACTACCAAGTGCGAATCCAAATTAAAGTCCACGTTGTTTCACGAGCTCAATTCACTTCTCGATACCAACTGGATTCTAATGATGGCAGATCATCCCCAAGCGAATGGCCTTGTGGAACGTTTACATCAACAGCTGATGACAGCCATCATGGCCCAGCTTGATCCTTCCCGATGGTCCGATAACCTTCCTCTTATGATGTTGTCCACCCGCCCTACTCTCAATGTGGACATTAATTGCACTGCAGCTGATCTTGCCTTCGGAAATACTCTAAGACTGCCCGGAGGAAAAAAGTCACCTTAAGGTCAAGGCGCGCAAATCGATTTTCGAGTGTAACTGAAATATCATATTTTGAACGTATCTCTTCGTTTTTTGCTGACGTTTTGGCTAAATTGTTGAAAAACGTTTTGCATTTCTAATCCTTAATAAACTGCACATACCTGTGGGGCGTATCTTTAACAACAGGTGGAACTACACAGTCTCATAGTGCTCACTCGGCAGAGCCTCATTATCGTTCTCAATCTTAAACGGATTTCTTCGTTTCTTGCTTTATTTATTGGCTAAGGTTTTGATATTTTTTGTATTTCTAACCTGTAGTTGTTGTATTTTACAAAAGGTAGAAATATTCAGTACCATACTGCTTCACCCGACGTAACCTCACTTGCCGTCCTTTTAATTCCTTGCACAAAAGGAGAATTAAAAAGCTAAACATAGAATTTAAGTTGAAATTTTAAAAACATCAATTTCCAACAATACGTTGTTTACAGCAACCATTTTGTGACATATCAACAAGTTGGAAATATATATCAGCATATTTTTTTACCCTTCGTATCCTACGAAGATTGCACTCATATTTTCGACGAAAGATGAAACCAACCACCTCAACTCGTCGTAAACTACCTGCCTCCGGACCCAAGCATTGCTTAATTACACCTAGTAGTCTCAAAATTGACTTAACTATGCAATCCATGGTTAACGCTCAACAGCTAGATCTGTGTACTTTACAGAACTGGAATGACTTCACAATCAAGTTTGAATATATCTAATCTATACGCCGTAAACTGCTTGATTGTAAAATATCTGATATTGCCTCTCAGCAGGGCAGCTACCTCAACTCGCTTGTTCTTTTAGTTACCAATGAGACTTTTCACAGACAGAAACGCAATCATAATTTTCTCCTTAAAAATGATCCCATACAGAGACGCCCAGTTGGCGTTGCTATGAACATTTTTACCTCGGGTGATTTCAACTAAAAAGAGTGAAAAAATGCCTCTCTTCGCGTAACAAGAATTATCCTATCTTAGTTAAATTGTTTTCAACAATTGAGGTGGATTCAATCTTTGCTCAACTAGGTCGCACTTCTCGCTATTTGGAAAGGACAAAATGTTTCTTTTGCCAAGATTGTACACCAATGGAGTGAAGAAATAGGCCTCTCCTGTCATCAACTACTGAACCTAATATTCAGAAGTCTGGTCGTATTTCCACTTACCTCAACGCACCGGTTCATGCATCTGCTCAGATGCCCAGTTCGGTCAGTCACTCCACTCCACCTTCTACTTTGTTTTCTCCACGGCCGATTGATGACATTCCGGTGCTCTTAGCCCACCTATAATATCTGCAACACCGTCTATATCATTTATACCGTGTAACTCGTCTAAAGCACTAAGACCGACATCCTACCCTTTTGAACGCAGTTCTTCAAGCCTCTTCATGAAATTTCCCGAGCCGATCCGCATAAATAGCGTGTTTCACATACAAAATCCGCTAGCATCTCAATTTAAAAACAACTTATTTAACCCTCCACAAACTACCTCGTCCCATTACCCCATGGATCATCTTAAACCCTCAATTATATCACCTAAGGCAGGTCGTCCGAAGGACGTAAATCCAACCCAAACCCAAAAGCAAGGTAGCACAGTTTTAACTAATTGCATGCTGCCCTCTCCAAAACTAACCCAGCCTCTCTAACAGGCAAATGACCCTAACCATGTACACCGATATACAAGACCTGACTTTCAAGGCACTAAATTCGTATAGCTACTTGCCATCTCCCACGAGCCTCTATATTTCATCTTAATTCCCTCATTCCGTTTTAACTACCAACAGGCATATCCCGGTCTTAACCCCTATGGTGGTTCGAAACCGGAAATTTATATTTATACACCTTTTAGATATCCCTCTCAGCTTTTTGTTACTAACGTTTCTTATACCAATAGTTCTGGCGCTGTTTGCAGTTACGCTCCAAACCACAATAACTTCCAAATTAATAACCCACCTCCAAATTTTTGTAGATAACGATAACCCCAGTTTGGATACTCAAACAACACGGTCAAATATAATATTACTTAATGCTAAGTCTGTTCTAAATAAGATGGCTCAATTAAGAGCCATTGATTTCGAATAAATGCCCTATGTTTTATGTGTAACTGAATCTTGGACCCATCCCTTACTTTCCGACTCCTTGCTTGTCATAGACCAGTATGAGCTCTACCGACAATACCACATTAGTTAGCATGGTGGAGGTTGTCTTCTTTATATTAAAGCTTCATTTAAGCAATTTCCGTTCAATATAGTTGCCACGTTATTCTCTGGTAATTACTGCTTCACATAAATTATCCTATCGCCCCAACAAAAGGCGATTCATGGATGCGATTACATCCAACCTAATTTATCATTCGATGATAATGCAAAACTTTTTGAAATTTCCAAATTGGGTTCAGAGACCAATTTTACATTAAAATAAGCGCTGGAGATTTTAATTTTTTCTGAAATTGACTGGATTTTAAACTTTTTCCAAGCATTTTTCAGCCTTTCCTAAAACCCTTAATTTTCCTGATTGGTCTCAGCAAGTCCGTTCTTAAACGAGAGAAAAACGTGTTTAAGACCTGATTTTCACTTACGAAATTGCTCGCCACTTCATGGCTTTAAGCAGGGCCTCTTGCAAAGTGACTATACATTAATTTACTGTGGCCTTCCGATTGTCTCTTTAAAAAAGTCATACACCGTTCGTTACTATCGTACTTTTGACCTCCCACATATTAACTTAATTAACAACTGTTTTGACTCATTGGACTGGCAGCATCTCTCCTGTATGAACGACGCAGCAAGTCGTTGTGACGTCATGTCGGTCGTTTCAAATAACACCTTGGAATTTGTGCCAAACAAACTTGTCAAGCCCTACGCTTTAGAATCCACCGTTCCCCAATTTAGTTTACGAAGACTAAAGAAATTGAGGAGTTAGTTAAAAGATCAAGCTACTAGTTCGCTATCCATGAATCTGAGG